>BJCN01307835.1:1507-11907 GCA_018326445.1 Flaveria brownii
AATGTAATGAATGTATGAATGAAAGTAAGAAACATACGAACGAAAGAAAGAGTATGAATGAATGTGAATATTAACGATGAACTGTAATGAACGAAAGCTAATGAATAAATGATGAAGATAATAATGATATTATCTATGTGTACGTATGTTGTGTGACCGCATGTATCTAAAGAAATGATTTCAATGAAAGTAAAGTATGTTTATCTATAAAACTAGAACTCACTCAGCAACATTGACTTTTTATGTGTTTCCAGTTGGCAGGTGAGGTTGCTGAGGATGGCACGAGGCGGCTACTCAGCTCTTTTGGGATGACATCCATTTATAGAATGCTTTTGTGATGTAATACAACAATGTATTTTGTAACTAATTGACGATGTATTTTTTGGCGAAAGTATTTAAAATGAAATGAGATGTCTTTTGAAAGTTTCCGCTGCATGATCTTTGTAATGATTATAAAATGATGTGTTTTAAGTACGATGATGACCAGTTGTGAGGTGCCTGGGAACGGGGCCTTACACCACTAGAGAAACTGACAGAGTCCAGCTCTCTGGCAGTGTGTGCAACATCTTTATGTTTATTTTAATAAATTCGTATTTGAGACCATAAACATTCATCTTGTTTACAAGTTGAACAAATCTGTGAAGTTATTATGGAATTGATTCTCCCTGAACATGGTGGAAGGTTTCATATTGGGTTCTCAATTTCTCCTTTTTGATTTCCCTTATCTCTTCTATCACACCCTCAAAATCCGCGTGCTGGGTTTTACCGTGAGGCACGTGACAAACCAGGATCTCAGTTATTAGTTACTCAGAACACTCTACATGAACTAACAATCAAAATCAGAGTTTAACTTTAAATATTGCGGAAGCGTTTAAATAGTCAAAAGACTGAAATCAAAGTAACATGTAAAGAAAATGCGCAAAACATACGCGCCCAACCATAATGCAAACATCCAAGAATAACTGTTTAAAATAAACATAATCCAAAATAGCATTTTTTATAACAATGCAGATAACTCAATAATGCTGACGTATGCGTGCTCCTAGGCAACTGGCAACCTTAACCTGAGAATAGCATACTAAACAAGTCAACATAATGGTTGGTGAGTTCAAGAGTTTGCATTTCAAATATAAATCATTAAGCAGTTGTATGTATAAGAAGTGTATTGTAACAGATAGTTAGTCTATTAATAGTAAATATTAATCATAGTGATTTCGCAATTGAAGCTGACTGTGATAGGTTTGTTTCCTCCTGCCAAGACTTACCAGGTTGTGAAAAAGTTCATTAGGACAAAATTGCACCCGTTTGACCTCGAGTCACACAGGTGGGGCTCGTCAGACCCAGTAGTACTACCCAAATTTCCCCGCTATTCAATATTAACAATTCAAAAGTGTGAGGACTTTTCCATGGTAAACAACACTATATTAATATTATACACAACTTAAATATATAAAGCGTTTGTAAATTACTAGTATGCTATATCCCCTAAAATAGACTATGTAAAAGACTGTGGCATGAACTCACCTGATACGCGTAAGGATACTTAAAGATTAACTTGACAAGGACAAGTGGAAAGACAACCTTCATAGGTTACCTAGAACACACAAGTACATAAGTACACGTGCACAGAAATTCCAAGGAAACCCTAAGTGCTCTACAATCAAAGAACTCAAGGTTTTATAAAGACAACATACATGTGACCTAGTTGACCCGTTTGACCAGTTGGTGACATTATGGGTGATAATTCATCAATTTCATATCCAAAAAGTTACAATCTTTAGTAATGTATGAACTATAACATGTGTTCTTTCATTCCCAATGTTCACAACAACAATCTAACATCTAATCATCATCATAAACACATCCATAACATCAGTACATTAACAATTCAACATTACATGCAAAATAAAGTTACTATTATTAGTAAGCTATGAACAACAACTCAAATTCATCAATTTCTTGCACAATCAATGTAATCTAGCATCCATACTATCTAATTAACATCATATGATCATCAAACAACATTAATATAATCAATCTTGAAAGTTCCCCAAATCAAAGGTTCCTACTTTTGACCTAATTTGATCTAGAACATCAAAATCCATATCAATACATGAAATAATCACCTAATCTAGCATCAATTCCACAATGCTAACATGGAATCACCATCAATTTCATATTATCATCAAAATTTTCGAATTAGGGTTCCTCAAGAACCTAAAAATCGCAACAATCACATGTCACATACCTTTAAATGAGTTTAGATGGTGATTAACACTTGGAATCAACTTGTAGCACTTGCTTAACACTTTAATTTGACTTGGATTGCTTGTGCTATGATCAAAAACAAATTTGTGTGTGTAGAGAAGGGTGTTCGGCCAAAAAGTGGGCTTGGGGGCTAGGGTTGGGATTTTGTTCAACTTTACATAATTAGACTTTTACCCTTAAACCCTTCTTTAACTTTGTTTTATAAAAATTAACCCTTGTAGCATTCTTTTATAATTTTAACTAAGAATTATAAGTATTATTAGTCAATAATCATAGTCATAAACATTTACAATAAGTCATACAACACATAGAAATATATATATAACACATAGTCACGTTATCGCGTAAAATTTACAAAATAAATATTTATAATCTATAAACTCATAAATCACATAATCATAACCAATAATCAAGATTATTAATTAGATTATCATTGTTCATCATTGATTATTATTATTAGGTCGCCAGCGTTCAAAGACAAGTAATGTGTGCTTACGACACGTGTATGCAAGACTTAACGGAACTAATGGAGTTTGGTAACGGAAAATTATCGGATGTCGCATTATCCCCATGTTGAAAGAATTTTCGTCCCGAAAATTGCGTTACATGGTGAGTGTTCTATCACTAGTCTACTGTATTGGCACACAGAAATCAAAATCGAGTGAGTTTTCGATGAGTTATCACATCTTCACTTCCTTCACACATGGTGTGAAGTACCTTCCAGAGTTCATGTGCTGTTTTGAAATTCTCAACCCCTGTCAAGATTTCAAATAGCAAGGTCATTGCCAAAATACTGTATGCTTTCATGTCTGTTTTTACTCCCTTGAGTTCATCTCCAGCTACGCTTTTCATGCTTACTGGTTTTTGTATGTTGTGATCTAGACCAAGATTCACTGGAATGTATGTTCCCTCGATTATGGATGTCCATAAGTCCGGGTCTTGGAAGATAATCCAGTTTCAAAACATGATCTTCTATTGTTTGAAATCTGATTTGTTTTTTCAGTCTTGGTGGTTTAAAACCATTATTTGTTCCTGAAAGCTCATCAGACATGTTTGTTATATTTTTTACTTAACGGTTAATTTAAAAAATTTGTTTTAAAATTTAGCTTAGAGCTATTTGTTTTACCTTAAAGTCACTAGGATTTGTTTGTTAATTATGTCACTTTTTAGTTAGAATTACCGAATAGAAGAATTAATTAATTGAATGTTTATTAATTGTCTTATGTGCAGTCACTTTCTTGGTGATAGCAATGGAATATTTTCTTTAAGGTTGTCTATTTAGCAGTCAACTTTTCAATAAAAAGTTTAAAACCTAAATACAAATGTTTTGTTTTAAAAAGTTAACTTTTTGGATCAAAAAGAAACTTTTTTAAAATTCTAAAAGAAGATTTTATTTCTTCTTTGATTTTTGAAGATGAACAAACACAATCATCGGAAATTGTGAATGTTTGTGAGTGAGTAAAAACTAGGGTTTATCCTAGGGTTTGTTTACGGTGGTAAGAACTTCAATAAAACAACAATCGTTTTGTTGTTTGGACAAGATTAATTGCTTGTTTTGAGTGTTTAACAACTCAAATATGATATTTAAATACAAGGAACTAGTTCAATGGATTTAAATCTATGTATGTTTGATGAAAAAGTGATATATCAGTATTCATATACTGTTTTATCGAAAAACCTTAGAAACCTATGAGATTTCAATGATTTTTGATGTTTCTATTTTAAAAACAGTGTATGAATGATGTGAGAGCTTTTCTACTAACAGCAACACAAAAATCTTCTTCAAAATGAATGAAAACATAATATTAACTCATGTTTTTTGAGCATTTGTTGAATGTATGATGTAGAAGAAGAAGATGTGATGATTTAAGCTCAAAATGTGTGTTATGAAGCTAATGAACCACGGATATCATGTTTGTTGAATGAGAGGTTCAAAACTCAGTGTTTGATTTGAGCCAAGGCTCTGATACCACCGGATGAAATCAAAGATTCACTGATCAAAGACAAACATCAACATACAACAATGATGATGATGTTGTTGATAATGATAATGATTTCCCCAAGGATCTTTGACAATCCCTCAATGGATACAACAATAGTTTGTGGTATCAACTTTAACAAACATTAATCATGGGGCAGAATCCCATGATCAATGCTATTATATCAGTGTGTGATTGTGTGTGTCTGATTACGAGTGATTGAATGCATGAATGATAATAATTTCTTGATTGTATTGATTGTACAAAAGCTTACAAAGGATTAGGGTAGTATGCTATTTATAGCCTATACAAAAAGCATTCTACAATTACTAAACTACCCTTATGTAAACGAAAATTACATAAAATCCTAAGACTATAAGCTATCCGTTGTGATGATAGACTATCCGTTGTGCATGAATAGTCATCCAAAATGCTTGGTTGATAAGTTGTCCGTTGTGTCTTGATTGTTGTCCACTGTGAGCACTTGATGTATACTTGATTGGTTAAATAACCGCTGTGGAGTGTTCATTCGTTGTGGATGAACATCCGCTGTCTAAAGTTCATCAGCCGTGGACAAGACATCCGCTATATATTGCTTTGTTCATCCACTGCAGACACTTAGAAGCTTTTCTTCATCCGCTGCAGACTCTTGTTCATCCATTGTGGACTGTCTTCATCCTTTGCATACACTTATCAAAAGTTCCTTTTTATCTACAATCCTGAAAAAAGAAATTTAAGTTACATAAGTGTATGTTATGAATGTTAATGGTACTAATGTGTTAGCTAATGATTGTTTGAATGTTAGAACACATTATGTTTGTTTATGGCTAGCATTATTCTTATAAAGCATTATTTTATTAATGCACTTGTTGATTCCAACAGTAGTGATGGAGTTCCTTTCCTTTGGCTTATAAGACACTTTGTGTTGCTTCCCTTTAAGACATGCATCATCATGGCCATCACTTGTAAACTCTTTTTTGGCATTCCAGTTATCAAATCATTCTTAATTAATGTATTCATGTTCTTAAAGTTTACATGGCACATTCTTTTATGCCAAAGGAAAGACTCATCACTATTTGCATTAGATAAAAAGCAAGAAACTTCTCTTAAAGGGCATGTTACCCGCAAGTCCATCTTGCACATGTTCCTTTTCCTGGGGGCTCTAAGCAGGATATGCTCTTGAGGAATGACCACCCTTAGCTTGAGAATAATGCACTCATGCTCAGTGGAGAGCATGTTATGTCTCTGATCACAAAATTGGGATACACTCGGTAGATTATACCCAAGCTCCTTGACAAAGTTTACCTTCTTAATACTGAGCTTGCTATTTATTACCCTGCCCCTTCTAGTAATGTAACATCCTGAATCTCCTCTAAAAGAAACTAGCCCTCCATCAATTTTCTTAATGTTTTGAAGCAAAGAGCCATTGCCTGTCAAGTGCCTGGAACAGCCATTATCAATGATCCATACGTTCCTTTTGGTCTTTAGTTGTTCCTGCACAGAAAGAGATGGTTAGTTACATTTGTCAAAGTGAACTGAAGACAATGCAGCAGTGATAGATCCTACATGCAGGCTTTGAGGATTATTCGCTGTTGTTGATGAACAACTTTCAGTCACATGGTATTCCTTTATCTTCCACACCATCTTTGGAATACTAGACTTGACCTTCAACACTTCGAAAGTTTTGATAACTTTGGAAGTTTTGATAACTTTGGAAGTTTTGGAGACTAGACCTTCAGAAGAGTTTGCATCCACTTCAGCTGACATCAGTACTTAGGAAGCATTCCTTTCTTCCGAGACCAAATTTTCTTCTGAAGGAAAGTTTTCACTTGTCTTCTTCTTCACTTTGAATCTTCCGAAAGGAAAATATTTTCCTTCCGAAACTATCTTCTTCTCCTTCTTCTTAGAAGTCTTCTTCTTAGTCATGTGGATAGTACTTTTGGGATTGTAGATGCAATCCTTAGCAAAATAAGAAGTACTACCACACATAATGCATTCATTGGCTTCCTTTTGATAGTCTTCTTTTAAGTAGAAGCCTGAGCTTGATGACTTTCTACTTCCATCTTTATCTTCACAGATAATGCAGTAGGCTTCTTATGGTCAGGCTTGCCCTTGGAACTGGATGGTTCAGGCTATGTAGTAGTGGTGCACAGCTGATCAACCTTCTTTTCTTCACAGGGATGAATTGGACATGAACTAAGATGCATAGTACTAGAGTCAATAGTTAAGTCTTCAGTATTTACCACTTCAAATCCTGCAGAGTTAAAGACTAGAATTTGTATAGAGTTGAAGTTGGCTTTGATCTCTTGATCCTTCTTTTAGTTTCTCTTGGCTACTCTAATCAAGTTCTTCCTTTATACTTGGTCATCATTAGTTCTTTCCTCTCCTCAGGGGGAATAGTGACCCTTCTTAAGATGATCTTCTTTACTCACCTCAGATCTATCCTTCACTATATACTCTTGATCTTCATCCTCTTATTGAGTGGGGTCTATGAGGGGAAGCTCATCTTGACAAGTTCCACACCTTGAAGATCTTACAGATAGTAGAGTGTGTGGAGGGGCTATCTCAGTAGATCCTAGTCCCTGCTTATTCTAAAAACAAATCTTTTCATGCAAGGATGAGGATATAATGTTCTTGAATATCTCTTCTTCAAGAACACATTTTTCTGCCCTAGCTTTGCTGATCACAAGCTCAATATGGCATTCAGTTAACTTTGATTTGAGTCCTGTAGTTTTTATGTTCATGCTTAAGAGATGAAATGGTTTCCTCTAGATCTTCTATCTGAAGTTTATAGTCATTTTCATCCCTTTTGAAATGAGCTTTTAAGATATTTAAGGACTCAAAGTCAGATCTCATCTCCAAGTTATAGGACCTATATCTATTTACTTTAGCAATACATTCAGGAGTATAAAGATATTCTAATACCTTGGCTTCTTCATGATTAGCCATCAGTGCTTTGTTTGGAGAAGCATCTTCAACCTGAAAGATCCAATCAAAGCCTCCTTCAACAACAATTGTAGCTTGCTGCTTGGGCTTTTTAGTTTGTGGAGCTCCATCAGTGTAGTTTGGTCTGGTTTGTACTTGGCAACCACTTGTCCTTGGTTCCTTGCACTCTCTAGCAAAGTGTCCAATTTGATTATAGTTGTAACACTTCACCTTGCTTTTATCCAGTCCAAACATTCCACTGATTGCATTACTGGGAAGCTTTCTACCTGTCTTGTAGAACTTCTTGGTCCTATGAGTGAGAAGAGCCATCTACTGTACTATCTCCACGTATTCCGGATCATTTGGATGGTTGCAGTCCAAGTCTTCAAGAGTTAATTGAGAGTTGCCACTTCTTTCATTAGTAGACACAAAGGCTTGTTAAGAGCTTGTCTCTTGGAATGGGCTTACTTGGATGTAGATCTCCCTTGGTATCTCTAGAAAGGTGATGAAAGGACCCTTTTGTGAGTTTTCAGGGTAGCAGATGAGATGATGTTGTGGTTCTCTACAATCCCTTTCAACCACATGAAGGGCTGAACTCTGCTGATTATTAGAAGAGTTACCAGATGGATTTTACATGTTCATCTCCATTTGGTATACACTGAGGATACCATACAACTCAGTGAGAGTAAGGGTCTTGAGGTTTTCAGTCCTGTTAATAATCACATAATAGTATGTCTATTGTCTGGAAAGAGAGGACATGAACTTTCTCACAATGTCACTGTTCTCAAGAGTTACTCCAATATCTAATAGAGTATCCACAATCTCAACATACCTGAAGTATTGTTGAGTTATGGTTTCACCTGTCTTGTAGGTGAAGTTTTCAAATTATTGCTTTAAGTGGTGGTTCTTGTTCTCTTTTGCTTTACTAGACCCCTCATACATAAGCTTCAATGCATCCCATACATGCTTTGTAATCTTGCACTTCTTGAAGCCTTTGTAGATAGAGTTTGGAAGAGCAGTTTAGAGAGCATTCATGGCCTTCTAATCTACATCAATCTTCTTCCGTCTTCCTCTGAGTAGTCAGCCACTTCCTTTGGTATCCAGCTGACCTGAAGTGGTGATGGTACATGAGGTCCTGAGATAACAGATCCCCACATCCTGCTGTCTTGAGACTTGATGAAGCCTTCCGTTCTTTTGCACCAAGTATCAAAATTATCAGGAGTGATTAGTAGAGATATTGTCATGGTACCAGTTTCCATATCAGCCTTTGTAAGAGCTGTTATTTGAGTTGTTAATTTTTTTATGAAACTGAAGGGATTTAAGGTGGTGATATCTTACAATCAAGAGCCTAAAATGCTCTGATACCAATTGTAGGACTGTTGAAAGGGCTCAATGCAACAGTTTCACAGTGAGGAGAGACTTAGAACATTTAACAAATCAAATAAGAAACCGGGATTATGGTGATGATATTAAGAACACAAGTAAATATGAGACAGAACAAGAACAAGATGGTATTTGGTTTTCAAGAATGATGTATATTGCTCTCAAGTTCTATTACAAGTTTTACAAAGCATACTTATAAAGACAAACACTTGAGATACTTTATACTACATCATACAGGTGACTATACTTAGAAAGCCAGCTGAAAACACTAATCTAGACAACAAGATCAATGTATAGTCAAAAGGCAGATTGTCTTTTGACTTGTGAATATGACACGCCATAGCTCACATCCTAATATATTACAAAAAGGATAAAAGGTACAAAAGTAGAAACTTACAAACCAATGACCTTAATCTACAGTTGATAAAAGTATGGACATTTCATTAACTCATCTAAGTTGGTGAGGTTTTAGAGATGGCAACGGAAAGTTGTTTACATTTCGTCAAAAGGTGATTAGAGAAAGCATGTCTTCTCTGTCTTTGGAAGAAATCAGTCTTTGGCTTCAGAAGACTTTGTCTTGAAGCTTCGGAAGACATCATCTTTGCTACGAAAGATATGGTCATTTGGCTTCGGAAGGTTTTACACTTAGCATATTTTTCCTAGGTTGTGTAAAACTTCCGAAGTAACTTTCTTGTACTTCATGCATGCATGCTGAGAGCTCTTTAATTGTTTTGGTTACATCAGTCTTTAAGTGTAGACCTTACAAGTGCATAGGTGGAATTTGAGAAAATTTACCTCCATTTGTTAACTGATTAATGGTTTTTGGCAAACAAAAAATAATAGGGGACAAGTGTTGATGGGACACCATATGGTTTAATGGTCATTGTGTTGTTGTCTTTTGGAAACTAAATATGCTATTGTGTGCTATGTAACAAAGTATAGCTACTTTAACTTTATTAATGATGGGTTTGTTAGAACACAAAACGTAGTTTAACCGATTAAACTTTCTAAAAAACACAGCGGAAGTTTAGCATTATAACATGTTTATAAGCTGAAAAATTTCATGTTCTAAATGATGTTTTAAGATGAAAAACAAACCCAAATCAAAAGGATCTTTAATATGTGAATAAACAAGCTATTAACATTTGTAAAAACTACATAAAATCACAGCTTCAATGAACTGTGATATCTACCTTTTTCAGCAGTAAAAACGACCAAAGAAAAGGGACTTTGGATGCTTAGATTGGCCAAGACTTCAAGTGTAGAGGTCCTCAAGCTTGTATACCCCAAGCGTAGTTGCAATCACCTTCTTGTTAGGAAGAATGGACACCAAATGCAACTCCAAAAACCCTTAATCTGTTGCTGCTATTTCCATGAGATAGAGGAGAGATAGAGAGAGTTTTTTTGGTTTTGCATGTAATGTGAATGATGGTTGAGAGTCTTGCACTCTATTTCAAAGAGTGTGTATTACCAAGAAAAAAAGAAGGAACCTTATTGGTCCAAGGGGTGGCCGAATTTTTAAAAAAAATTGGCTGGGATTCCCTCTTCTTTTAACTCTTGTTGACACATTGAAAGTGTGACATCCGGTAATTTTCCGTTACCAAACTCCGTTAGTTTCGTTAAGTTTTGCATACACGTGTCGTAAGCACACACTGGTTGTCGTTTGACGTTGGTGACTTAAAAATAATTAATAATGTTAAATTAATTATAATCTAGTTGAAAAGATGATTACTATGCCATGTTTATGTTTTTACGCGATTTAAAGACTATTTGAGAATTTTATCGCGTAACGCGGAAACGCACGTGTAAATTCGTATGTCTTGTGTTTTTATAAAAATAAAATAT
>BJCN01307846.1:0-12411 GCA_018326445.1 Flaveria brownii
AAAAAAAAAAAAAAAATCAAACCATCAGGGCTTGCCCTGGTGGCCACCTCAATGAGGGTTAGAGCTTGGTTGGCCAAAGGTCACCGGTTCGAACCTGAGGGGGGGAGGTTTACCCACAATATGTGGGGTTCCTACCCGAAGGTTTTCCCACCCAGTTCGTGGCCCTTAGGGGCTCTGTAGCGCGGGCCCCGTTAAGACAACGTAAGTCTACATCCCCTGTCCGGCAGGCTGGGGGGACTCGAACTGGTGTGGTCCGGGTTGTCAAGGTAAAGGATTTCCGTTGCGACACTCACCCTTCAAAAAAAAAATGAATAAAATCAATTTATATTATTTTACTAGAAATATGACTTTTTAAATATCAATTATTGAATCACGTTTTCAAAACATATTTTTTTAGTTTCATTATGTATTTTATATAATAAGTTTAATGGAGGTGAATTTTTACTCACAAGGATGTCGTGGAGATTCCATATTGCAACTTTTAATTTATTTTTAATAACTTAATTTTAACGTTTATATACTTTCTACAAATCTTTTATAGCATTAAAATTCTAGTTGTAGCTTTTGTTTGAAGTCTCATTCATTCATCTTAACTTTAGTATAAATACTCTCGTAAGGTTTTATAAGAAAGGCTGATGCAACCAAAGCAACCAAAGTTCTTCCTGCACGCATGCACTATATACAAGGTAGAAGTTGCTTTGGAAGATTTTCACTATGCACAGAAAATACTCTAAGTGTAAAATCTTCCGAAGCCAAAGACCAAACCTTCTGAAGCCAAAGATGAAGTGTTCCGAAGCTTCAAATACAAAGTCTTCCGAAGCCAATGAAGTGAAGACTGATTTCTTCCGAAGCTTCAAAGACAAACCTTCTGAAGCCAAATAAGTGAACATGCTTTTCTCGGATGTACTTTTGCATAAAGCTGACTCACTTTCCGTTGCAACTCTGAAGTCTCACCAACTTACATAAGTTGGTAAAAATGTCCATGCTTTTGAAACTGTACATTGAGGTCTAGAGTCTGTAACTTTCTACTTTTTGTACCTTTATCCTTTTTATAATATATTAGGATATGAGCTATGGCATGTCATAGTCACTAGTCAAAAGGCAATCTGCCTTTTGACTCTACATTGATCTTGTTGTCGATCAATGTTTCTAGTTGGCTTTCAAGGTATAGCCAGTTGTAGAGTGTAGTATAAAGTATCTCAGGTCTTGTATCTTAACATATGCATTGTAACAGTTGTAAAAGAACTTGAGATTAATATCCATCATTCTTGAAAGCCATATCATATCTTAACATATGCATTGTAACAGTTGTAAAAGAACTTGAGATTAATATCCATCATTCTTGAAAACCATATCATGTCGTTCTTAAGTTTTGTCTCCTTGTTTACGTGTGTTCTTTGCATTTCAAACACAAACCGGTTCCCAATTTGATCTGTTAAGTGTTCTAACACTCTCCTTATTGTGAGGCTGATTGTATTGACCTCCCTTAACCGGTCCTGCAACTTCCTTTTGTTTTCTTCTCTCTAGTAAACGTTTATACTATAAATATGGACCAAATTATAATTACTATTCAATAAAATCCAACCTAAAACTATTTAAAATATAAGAGAATGTTAAATCAAATCAGGCCTCTCCTGTACCATCTCCATTTCATGGTTCTCCAGTTCACTCAGCTCGTATTTCACTATTACACATGTGAATCTACTAGTTCTTCTGATGACTTTCAATCACCACCTAATTAGGAGGATGTACATATTCAACAAGAGATGCTTGTGAGGTAGAAAACATCTGAGTATATGCCCTCTGAAGATTTTGTTGGGTCTGAAAAGGCTAGTCTATATTATCAACACAGTCAAAGACAACAAAAGTCAACATCACGACCAAAGTCATCGGAAAAGTCAAACAGACGGTTTCAAGACGAAGAACCGAGACGAGACATTGAAGATATATTTGACTAGGAGTTCTGTTGTTTATAAATATATTTTGTGTCAACAAAATATATTTAATATTATTTTAGTCATTTTTATGTTTTATTTGTATTTCCCCTAATTAGTTTAAGTCTAGGGCTTAATGTGTCATTAGTGAATATTATATTCACTATAAATAGATAAGTGGTAATTAGGGTTTGTGAGCTTGAAGGAGCTAGATTTGAGGGTTTTCATGTAATTAACATCTTCTGCAAATCAATATTGATCAAATAGGGGATTTTCATTGAAGTTCTTGTGTATTCATCCAAGGTCTTAATAGTTTTATCATTTTGATCCAAATCTTCATTAATATTTGATGATTCAAGTGCTCCTGGACTAACAATTTGGTATCAAAGCCAACTTGAACCAATTCCTAATACTTGATTGAAGATTTTATTACTGATTTTTGATATTTTTTAGAGGGAGAAAATGGTGTTTTAGAGAGAGAAACTAGATCTGAGTTTTTGTGTTCATCATTATCACTGATTTTGATCAGATCTACAACATTTCAGAATAGATTTACAACATTTGATATCATATTTTACATCTACAAATCGATTTCTACAAGAAATTAAAAAGAAATTTGAAGTTTAAAGGTGTTTCTCTCACACACATTGTGTGTGTTCTTGGTGTTTGTCAGATCTTCATATCTTCATAGCTCAAAATTACATCATTTGAACGAAAGTTCATCTGTTTCCAGCGAAACTACTAGTTTTTTCGGCAAAAGTGTTGCCGAAACTAGTAATTTGCTCGGTTTTCCGGCGAAACTAAGTGTTTTGCCGTCGAACATGTCGGCGAACTTGTGTTTTCCGGCGAAGTTTCCGGCGAATCTATCTTATACTCAGCGAAACTAAAAGTGTGCCCATCATAACCACATCCACAAAACCCAAGCCACAATCACCATCGATATCACTGCTACCTAAGTCATAACGACCAGCATCATCACCCCATAACCACCACCGTTGCAACCACAACCAACAACAACCCACCAGAAATCCCAAACACCATCCAGGCATCCACCACAACCTACACACCGCCGCCAACCCTAACCACTGTTGGCCACCTACCTGCCATCGCACCAACCGCCTGCAACCCTTCCCCTCTCGTTGCACCACCCAACCACGACCACCCATCTCATGAACCCCTTCCCACCTTCACTTTTTCCTCCGATTGCATGACCACAGCCGCCTTCCACCTCCATCGATAACCCTCCAGACCGAACCCACACCACCATCACGATTGAACCACTTTGTTTTATCGGTAAACATACGACTGAGATGAGAATCAATCACCACCTTGTTTTTACCGGCACCGAACACGTGGTTTCCGGCGACCTCTGTAGCCGTGTTGGTGTCTGGAAGTTTCTTTTCCGCCTTATTTTTCTTGTTTTTGGAACCCATCGGAATGAATGATTCAGACCGCCATAAATTGGGATCTCTGACCAGTAGACAAGAGAAGGAGGTGGTTAGGGTTTTGGGGGAAGTGTTAAAATGTTAAACTTGTCTTCAAAGTGTTAAAGTGTTAGGGTTAGGGTTTTTTATTTGAGTTTTTGGCTGAAAAGTTGTCTTCAAAGTGGGTTGTGTTGAATTTAAATAATTTAGTTGGGCCTGAGAATTTAATCAAGATATTAGGCCGGGAGTAATTTTTTTAATAAAAATCGTTGGGCCTCGTTTTCTATAATTGCATCATATTTTGACAAAAAAAATTATTGCTTCCGGAGGATAAATTTTCTATGATTTTGTATTTTTAAAAAAGCCAAGCTGACCTGGCAGCTTGACCCCAGTTGCTTAGAAACCATTTAGTTGACATTAAAAATATTTTTTCAGGGGAAGAATAACATTCAACAATTTTTTGAAAAATACTTTTAGTTTTGGGTGTTAAAGTGAATTTTAATATTTTATATGAAAATATCGTTTTCTGACGATCTCGAATCAGGCAACGCCACAATGGCACAAAGTCGGTTTGATTGTTTTGCAGGTATAAAGAATAGAAAGTTGTCTGATTTTATTGATCGATTTATATCTGTGGCAAATAATCTGAAGAAGCATGACTCCCAACTCGCCAACTATGAACAAGTTCAACAGCTTCTTAAATCTCCTCTGCGAGAAAGCAAAAGAAACACAAGGGTCTGCAACTGCGAGAAAGCTTTGGTAGCTGAAAGAATTGTCATGGGTCTTCCCTATGAGATAGTTCAAGACATGTGTTCTCCTCCCTACAAAATTCGTTTATTTGGGGTTTATAAAGCTAACAAATTATTGTTAGAATATGAAAAGAAATTAAAACAAATAAACAAAGAACTTAAAATCAATGAGTCCAAATATTTTATTAAACTAAGAGAAACTTTAAAAGAAAATGATCTTTTAAAAAGAAATCTTTTAGAAAAGAATGTCAAGATTAATGTTTCGAGCGAACGTGTCATTAGCAGAATTTGAGACTAGCAAGCTTAAAACTAAACTTGACAAATGGATGATATCAGGGATGAAACAAGAAGAACTATTTTGTAAGCAAAGGGGAGCAAGAATCAAAACGGGTGTGGGATGTGGTGAAACTTCATATGTTTATCCTCCTCCTACCACTTATTGCTACTCTCCAATGCCTCAACCTCATCTATCTAATGATTTGATTGAAGCTGTAGATACTAACAGTTTACATGCAGGTTTAAGCAACATTAATCACAAAGAGGTTCGAGATGAATATGATTCTCCTGCAGGTTTGGGGCTCATCAAGCAAGGATCTGATTTGCAAAATGATAATTCCACCTCTGATGCTTCAAAACAAGTATTAGTTGTTTCCCATAACTTCTTTAACAAATTCAAGACAAGTAACATCCCTTCTTTTGTTCCTGTCAAGTTTGCCAAAGAAGGAACAGTTGTGGAATCGTCAAGCAATCAGAACTCAACAATACAAACCGACACAGCAAGAGTTATCAATCAAGATTCATTGGAAACAAACTTGCGTATACAAGACTGGACAAGCTCAGATGATGAATCAGAGATCAATAAGTCTCCTGAAGTTGTCAAGTCTCAAATGCTTCAAAAGGTTGAATCAAGACCTATACGGATCTCATCTCCAACTGCTAAACAAATCAGCATTTCCTCCAAAGCTCAGCAGAAGCACTTACCATCTTCATCTGCTATTCATCAAGCTTGTCACAAATCTACCTCAAAATCTGCCAAGTCACCAGTCATACAAAAGGGTTCTTGGGAGAATGCTTAGATTTCATCTCCTCGAACATCACACTTCAAATCACATCCCAATTTGAAATCCACATTAACAAAGCCTCAAATGGTTCAAATTCCTAATATCCAAAAGAAGAAGCTTCAAGGTTGTCCACAAGCTGCAACAACCTCAAAGTAGGATCCATCCTCTCCTAATGACCACGGGACTACAAAGAACCAAAAGCCTTTCAAGGCTTGTTTTAGATGTGAAAAAGAAGGTCATGTGCTAAAGAAGTGCCCTCGGGTTCAAAGGCAAATTCCAGACAATAAAGACAACACGGGTTGCTTCTCTGTTTCAAGAGGTAAAAAGCACACATCTTTGAATGGTTGGATGATGAACATTCTATCCAAACCGTCTCATGTGAAGCCGGTTTCACATGATTCAAAGATGAAAAAGATCAAAGTTTTGAAATCAAAATCTTTTCCTTCAGGTCTTAAAACGGAAATGATCTCCAAATTCAATTCTTTCAAATCAAAAGTAATTAAACAGAAACAAATTTGGAAATAAAGAAAAAGGTTGTAAAGATAAATGATTTTTCACAAGGGTGTGTGCTTAAGCAAGTTACATACACCGATGAAAAAGGAACTCCCAGGACCACGATGGCCTGGGTCTCTCTCTTTAATTAATCAGTTTATGAGTGCAGGAACAATTCAGGAGGCCTATCAGTAATCCAGTTTACTAATTGAGATTGTTCCTAATTAAAAATTGAGGCAGAACAAATAGGTTATGGTTACGGTATCTCATCCACATTCTGGACTCTTATCTGCACTATTACAGTTCACACTTCACAATCACTGCATTTTTCTTGGAACTTCATTTCTCCTCTTTTTACTAGTACAATTTGGAAGACTTTCTTTGGTGAATTTCTATTTTAGTTTAGTTTATTAATTAAAAAAAAGGGGACCATTTGCAAAAATAAAATTTAAGGGGAGAGTAGTATAAAAGAAAAGAACAAAAAGATTTTAAATTTTATTAGTTGATTAGTTGCTTTAGGTTATAAAATAAATAAAAATTAAGAACTTGATTTGGGATGACTAAGAAATCATAGTATGTTTTCTTGTATGCTTGTTTGCATGACTTGTATTTTGTGAGAAATGATAGTAACTGATGTAGATGTCTGTATCACTTAAAAGTATAAAATCTAAAAAAGACAGTTTCATTATATGATATGCTTGGTAGCCTCAGCCCGAAAATGAAGTAAACAATGATTGTGCAGCTAAACTAAAGATCAAGAACTTAGTAATAAGGATTATTCTCATGACATCTTGGCCTGCACAAATATACAAGTCTCATCAAAACATGGTTAAGAGTGGCTGATTTTTGTCTTATGTTTGTTCTTGTCTGTGTTGGGTTTAACATCCCTTAGCCTAAATTGTATATTATGTATAATAAAATGCATGTTTATCTCCTCTGCTATGTGTGAGCATTGACCTGGAGTGATGATCTTCTCTGCTATGCGAAAGCATTGACCTGAAGCTCTCATAACATGCTAAGATGATCTTCTTTGCTATGCGAAGGCATTGACCTGAAGCTCTGATCTTCTGGAATAAGATGTACATCTTCTCTGTTATACATGAGTATAGACCTGGAGATATCATCATAGAGTCTGTATAGTAAAGTGTCTCGTCAGATGATCATGCTATCATATGGATGCATCTATGTCAATTCAGAACTACTCAAGCAAAATCAATGATTACACTCAATAAACCTTAATGACGGGATAAGTTCTTTGCCGGATGTCTGTGGGAACCAAGTTACATGAGTTTCTCTAATCAAACCTAAAACATGATAAAATTAGTTGCAGGTCACTCGTTGAAAAGAATAAGGCATGGGTTTATATTGGACAAACCTACCGACAATCATCCTTGAACTGTTTTGGCTATCAAAAACTTAAAGTTGTGATTAGAATCTGCATCAGTGTGATCTCACTAACTCGTCGATGTTTAAATACATCTTTGTGCTTAAGTATATCTTGAGGATGTGATCTCATGATCGAATCAGTTCTTGGTGTAAAATGATTAAAAATAATAATAATAATAAATAAATAAAAATTAATTAAAAATTCAAAAGATTTTTCGTTTCAAATTATTTTTTAAGTCTTCCATATTATGCTATTGAAACGATCTCATATTTTTCATGCATTTCACGAGAAATTGCATACACAAACGAACATGGTTTCGTTTGTTTACATTCACAGATAAACACGGGTTTATTTGTATTATTGAAATGATCTAACAAGAAATGTGTAGAATGTGTTTGTGTTTGTGATGCAGAATTTGCTACAAGTGATGGCCGATCATCAGCTGAGCAAAATACCAGCTCAAAGAACCCGTTCTTCAAGTTTGTAGAAGATACCGAGCTAGGATTCCTCCACCTACATCTTCTGAAGTACTCAAGTATAGAGAGTTGGAAAAGTTGTTCCTGATCATTCAAAAGATGCACACGAAGAGAGGAAGCATACAAAAATTAGGAGCCTGTGAGATGAAAGATCTTCAGCAACAGATCATCAATCTAGGGGGAGATTGAAGATCATTATATGGTTGACTTATCGAAACTGAAGATGATACAAGACGTTGATAATGATAGACTAAGGGAGGGTATTGTTGGGTCTGAAAAGGATAGTCTATATTATCAACACAATCAAAGTCAACAAAAGTCAACGTCACGGTCAAAGTCAACAAAAGTCAAACGTCAAGTACGAGACGAAGAACCGAGACGAGACGTTGAAGATATATTTGACTAGGAGTTTTATTTTTAATAAATATATTTTGTGTCAAAAAAATATATTTAATATTGTTTTAGTCATTTTTATGTTTTATTTATATTTTCCCTAGTTAGTTTAAGTATAGGGGCTTAATATGTCATTAGTGAATATTATATTCACTATAAATAGATAAGTGGTAATTAGGGTTTGTGAGCTTGAAGGAGCTAGATTTGAGGGTTTTCATGTAACTAACATCTTATGCAAATCAATATGGATCGAATAGGGGTTTTTCATTGAAGTTCTTGTGTGTTCATCCAAGTTCTTGATTTTTTTTCATTTTGATCCAAATCCTCATTAATATTTGATGATTCAAGTGCTCCTGGACTAACACATTCACTAGAGTCTGTTGCTCGGTTTCACGTTGAACCATCTATTGAATCTGACAAAGATGAACTCATTTCAGAACTGTAATTGAAGGTGAGAAGAATGGAAAAGATTATGGAAAGGAAAGATAAGATGTTAGCTGAAAGAACAGAAGAACTGATGTTGAAAGACAAGAAGATTCAAGCATTGAAATCTATAATTGATAGAGTAAAAAAAGAAATAAGTGGGCACATTGATATTGTAGCTATTCAGACTATTGTAATAGAAGATCAAGAAAGGTTAATTGATGCTTAGAATAAAAAGATTGAGGTACCAGAAAATAAAATAATTATGGTAATCAAAAGAATGAATGATATGGAAGAAAGTTTGAAAAACAAAGATAATGAAAAGAAGGATGATGAAGAAGATAAAGAAAATAAGGATGATGAAGGAGATAAAAAGAAAAAGGTGAGAAACATGAGTTTGATGACATCTTGAGACTTTTTCATTGATGAGGACATCATGGAGATCATCAAAAAATCTAGTCCAGTAGCTGAATAGTCCTGTGTTGATACCACCAAGCGGATAATATTTCAAAGGTATGTGGAAATGCAATTAGTTCTAGTTGTAACTCTTACCGGAACAAAAGGATTTGATCATGGGACTTTCTGAAGAATTCAAGATGAAAGAACAAGAAGAAAAGACTGAAACTCAAGTTGGTCCCTTATTAGCTTTTATATTTAGTTCTCCTGAACTTTAGACTTATTCAAGGAAGAGAAAGTACCTTGCTGAAAAGGCAAATGGAAAGAGACCAATCATTGAAGAAGAATCAGAACCACCCAAGAAGAAAAAAAGAAGATCCTAGGAAGATACATATAAAGAATCAAAACCACCTAAGATGAAGCAAATGAAGATACATGTTCTAGACAAAAGCAGAATGAAAATAGTTAGATAGTTTGCTAATATGATCAAGGTAACTATAGATCCATCCTTGACTGAATACCCAATGGCTCCTGAATCACAACCAACACCTGTTCCAACCTTAGATCTAGCATCAACATCTGCACAGCAACAAGCACCTGCATCAGTAGATGATCTAGCAAAATCTTCACAACCTCCACCACCTATAAACCCATGAAGTACATAGGCTGCGTAATCCTCATTAGGAGTATTGTTGGACTCTAAAAGGATCATGCATGCCAATTCAAGTGGTGGTTGGACAGTTGCTTTGCTTGGTACAATTTTTGTACAAGTGTTGAGTAGAAATGCGGCGGAGTCAAAGTGATGCGAATAAGAAGAAAAAAGTCTAAGTATTGGCCATCCACATTTGACTTGTGCAGATGAACTAACGAATACAGCTAAGCCATTTGTCCCCACATATGCCAAATGCAGATGAACAAACAAATGCTTATAAAGAACATAAAGATATGCAGCCAAGGCTTTTGGTCGTCCGTGTTAGTTAATGCGGATGAACTAAAGTAATGCGGGTGAAGGCTAGAAAAAATTATTGATTCTGTTATGTACTTTAGACTTGTATATTTTTGATATAATAGTTTAGTCAATGTATTTTAGTCAAAGTACAGCCATATGTCAGGCATATAAAGAGAATGATTTCTTTTATTTCATAACATGGAAGCCTACTACCCTATAATTGTATTTTGAATAAAAAGTAAATCAACATACTAGCATTTTATGAGTATTATCTATGTTTTGCTCTTTGTTGATTGTAATTTCGCTGCAACCTATCATTGAAATTAATTTGCATATTCGATCCACATCATTAATCACCCAGTTAATTGTTGTTGACTACTTCACCAAATGGGTGAGAACAGAGCCGCTTGGAACAATCATGACATTCAATGTTAAGGAATTAATTTAGATCACCTTTTCTATCATTTTGGCTTACCTTGTATATTATCAGTTATAATGGAAAGCAATTCACTGATCGCAAGCTATAAGAATGGTGTGAGGAGCAACAAACAAAACAAAATTTCACTTATGTAGCTCATCCTCAAGGCCATGGATAGGTGGAAAGGGTTAATCGCTACTTAGTAAGTAGGATTAAACAGTGGTTAGCTAGAGAGGAAACTAGATGGTTATATAATCTCTTAAGTATAATGTGGGCTTATATAACAACAAGTGAAACTAGTAACAATGATACCACTTTAACCCTCACCTACAGTACTAAAACTCTGATCCTTGCAGAAATTAGATTACCCTCTGCTTCGATCATAACTCAAGACAAGGTCATCCAAGGGGAGGAGTTGAGGGTCAACCTAGATTTATCAAACGAACATAGGGAAATAGTGGAAGCATAGGAGGCCAAATATAAGCAAACGATGGAAAGATTTTACAACAAACCAGTGGGGAAGTGCACTTTCAAACCCAACGACTATGTATTTAGGAGTAACATAGCGAGTAAAGTAAAACCCACCATAAAACTTATCCCTAATTAGGAAATGTCATATCAGGTATCACAAACATTGGTAAAAGAAGCCTATAAACTTGCTCATTTGGATGGTAAAGAGGCGCCTCGCACCTAAATGTTGCATAACTTAGACAATATTACATGTAGATTATATGGTACCCTATATTTGTTTTTCTGACCATCATATGATGTTTGTTATGATATTAGAATAAATGAAAGGCATTCTCTCCTCCATTTTATGAGATCACAAAACTTAAATATTTATATATATATCCGTACGTCACCCAAACAGTGCACTCCTTTACACAAGATGTATGAACACTAATATATCCATGTCACCTGGACAGGTGCACCTTTACTTATTCAAATTACATAAGATGTATCTAAACGGATACACCTGGGTTGCTCGGACATGTGCACTTTTATTTATCTGGGTTACATAAGATATATCCACACGGATACTCCAAGGTCACCTAGACGGGTGCACCTTTACTTATTCAAGTTACATAAGATATATCCAGACGGATACACCAAGGTCACCTAGATGGGTGCACCTTTACTTATTCAAGTTACCCAAGATATATCTGGATGAACACATATAGGTCACAGGATGGGTGCAACCTTACTTATTCAAATTACATGAGATATAAGGTCACCCAAGATAAGTGTACTTTTACTTATTCATATCACATAAAATTATTCAGATGGATACAATCAGGTTACTAAAAAAAGTACATCGCTAACCCATACACACAAAAGTTGTAAGACTATGGGTAATCAATAACACATGCAAAAAAGTAACAGACAATTATATAATATCTACTCAAAACCACCATAGTACATCATTGTCACACCCTGTTGACCAGGTGTGGTTGTAACCGACTGATATCATCACAATGCAGCAGAATTAAAACCATTCAAACTTAATCATTTTATCACCCAAGTCAATTGTCTAAATGGCATTACATCATTTAAATATCCATAAAATAAATTGTCTAAATATCCGAATAAGACATGTTATTTGAATTGTTCATTATTGATAAGATGGATAGGGCGGTGACTAAGTTTCCAAATGTCCATCTAAGGCGATACCTATCCTTTTGACACATGTTATTCAATCTTCTCCTTAAATACACACCCAAAATACATCAACATAATATTGGTGAGTTCATGAGTTTAAGACACATTACCTTTCATGAAGAATGTAATATTCAATAAATTTGATAGTGACTACAACAATGATAGAATATCCAAGGTGCACTATAGAATATATCACAATCAAGCCTGACCCGGACAACTAACTCGTTACTACAAATGTTGGGTTTAATTGTGCCCTGCTAAGTACGGTTAAATAGCACTAATTTATGACACATCTATTATTAAATCTCAATAGGGGGTTTTGCAGGATCGGTGTTGGTCTCTCAACACAATATTTTCTCACAAACTCACTAAGTCTCACTAGTTTGATGATGCAGAATCTCTACCTAAGTTGATGATAATATACTAAGTTAATGAACACAAGAAATGGGTTTTCAAGATACTTGTATATATTACTTCTCAACTCAGTGTTTACAAGACTCTTAGAAAACATACAATAATGACTTACAAAGAGAAACTATATATACTACTATCTACAGCTGGTTATACTTAGAAAACCAGCTGGAACTTACATCTAAACAAATACTACATTGCTAGAAGTAAGGTATCTAAGATAAATACTATCCTAGATT
>BJCN01307895.1:5005-15639 GCA_018326445.1 Flaveria brownii
TGAGAAGAGTGGGTGGCAGTGAAATGGTGCGGTGATGAAAGGGGAAAATGCAAGTGAAATGATGGATGAAATTAAGGGAGCGTTTGGTTGGAAGGAATGGAATGGAATGGAATGAAATTGAAAAATTAGTTTAATTTTTAAGTAAAATTATGTTTGAGTGGGTAATAAAATGTAAAACTTAAGGGAATGTTTCACCTTAAATTCCCTTGGTTGTGGGATTTCAAAATCCTTCCACCTAAAGAGGGAATTTGAAATCCCACAACCAAGGGAATTTGAGGTAAAACATTCCCCTGGGTTTTACATTTCATTGGTAACTCAAACATAATTTTACTTGAAAATTATACTAGTTTCTTAATTCCATTCCATTCCATTCTATTCCTTCCAACCAAACGCTCCCTAAGGTTTGTGGTTGTTTGGATTTAAAGGATTTCTAGTAGTTTGAAGTTTGATTTGGGAGATGAGGTCAGGTGGGTTTGTTGATTGGGTTTGAAGCATTCCATTAAAGGAGATGAAGGACAACGTAGGTTTCTGGTATGTTGATTTTTAAGGTTTAGAGCTAAAATATCTAAGGGTAAAACAATCATTATGTAACCAAACAATATTTATTAGTTTAATATGGTTCAGAGTCTCGATACTTATCGGTTTAGAGATTGTCAAACAGTCCCTTAAACATACCTAGAAATCAAACCATGTGACAAGCGCTCCAGTTATTTATTCTTAAACAATCAAACGTAAAAGAAAAAAAAAAACAGGGACTGAAACCGTACATCCACAATAGTTACAAGGACTACTTTTGTAGTCAACCATAACCCATATTTTTGATTACTTATTATTCGGGCCAGGGTTGCAGTAGAACGCGGGCAAAATCTCAGACAAACGGGGTTAACATTTGACTACAAACGATCTCTCGCTGTTTCCTCTTTCTCCCACCACTGCTCGATTGCCCACCACCACCGCCACCGCCACCACCACCACCGCCGCGGTGGCGCTCCGTTGCAGCGGCGGTAACGACCACTATCATCTCCACCGTCTCCTCACCGACATACACAAAACACACCATTATTAAGCCTCTCACTCCTCCGTCAATCATCTCCGACAGAGGATACAAGTAAGCATCGGAAATGCTATTTTGCTCCGAACCTCCGCGTTGGATGCGTATTTAGGTATTTGAGTTTTGCGTTATTGTGTGTTTGTTATTGTAGGTGTTGGATTGCGTGTATGGACTCGAATCGTGTTATTTTAGGTTTTTGTTATTTGGTGATTTGATTTGCATTAGTGGAAGTTAGGTGAAATCATTGATCTGTATTGTGTGAGTTTGTGTTTTCGAGGTTTATGCGTGATTCGTTCTTTGATTTAACTGACGTGTGTTTGTGCTAGGGTTTGGGGTGGATCGTTTACATTTTTGTGCGCCTGTGTAATTGTGTTAGGGTTTTGGGGCATGGTAGGATAGTGGAGTAATTCACGAGGTAGAAGATGCTACTCCGTGAAATTGTTGAAGGATTAGTATAGCATCATACACTCATTTCAGATGATTAAAAGGAATCATTGTATATCTATGAAATTGGCTGCTTTAGATTCCAAGATTATTGTTTAGTTTTCAAACCAACGATTTTTGAATTTTTCGCAGTTGGTCCAGGAGTTTGAGTCTGTAGCTGTGACAAGATGGCATTGACAGAAAAGGATGTAGGTGGAGGGAAAGAGAAGGTTCAGGTTGAAGAAAATGGTTTCTTGAAAACAATTGAGCCGTCATTAGGTGTCAGTAGTTCTACAACATGTGTTAGTCCAATAGAAAAGCGTTGTGATGGGAAAGATGCAATTGGTTATGCTAATATTTTACGATCTAGAAACAAATTTGTGGAAGCTCTTGCTATATATGAAAGTGTACTACAGGATGACAATAGGAATATTGAGGCCCATATTGGCAAAGGAATTTGTTTGCAGATGCAAAATATGGGAAAGCAGGCTTTTGACAGCTTTTCTGAAGCTGTTAAATTAGATCCACAAAATGCATGTGCACTTACTCATTGTGGTATCTTGTATAAGGATGAAGGTCGACTGGTAGAGGCTGCTGAGGTATTATAGTGTTGACTGAACTTTGTATATTATCACTATGTTATCACGCAATTCTACTGACTTTATGTGCTGTAAAGATCTTGTTATCAGTTAAGTTTGCTATTTGTTCATGCAGTCATACCGAAAGGCTCTGGAGGCAGACCCATCGTATAAACCAGCAGCAGAATGCCTCTCAATTGTACTAACAGATATTGGAACTAGTCTAAAGCTTGCTGGCAACACTCAAGAGGGGATTCAGAAGTATTATGATGCTATAAAGATTGACCCTCATTATGCTGTAATTTCATGTTTTTTATACATCTTGATAGTTTCATTTCATCTATTGCTTTCTAGATGCTGATTTTTATAGTTTAATTTCGGCAGCCTGCATTTTACAATCTTGGAGTTGTATATTCTGAATTGATGCAATACGATACGGCACTTAATTGCTATGAAAAGGCTGCTTTGGAAAGGCCTATGTATGCTGAAGCATATTGTAACATGGGTGTGATTTATAAAAACCGTGGAGATCTTGAGTCAGCTATTGCCTGTTATGAGAGGTTATGAATGTTTATTTATCATGTTCTAGTAGGGTAATCATTATTATTTTTTGCTAATTGACTTTGTATGGTTTTCTTGTTGTGATTTTCAGGTGTTTGGCTGTGTCTCCCAACTTTGAGATTGCTAAAAATAACATGGCAATTGCCTTAACAGATTTGGGCACAAAGGTAACTTTTTGAAACATGATTTGTCATTCCTTCTTTTAGATGCCTCATGATTAGTCATGACATCATGTTATGTTTTTAGGTGAAATTGGAGGGTGACATTAACCAAGGTGTGGCATATTATAAAAAAGCTCTGTACTATAACTGGCATTATGCAGATGCCATGTACAATCTTGGGGTTGCTTATGGGGAAATGTTGAAGTTTGAAATGGTAACACTGATTTTTGCTGCTAATTCTTTTCATTATCTTATGTTTCTTATATCAAAGAATTACATTCAGTCAACTCTAAGTGCCTTTGTGTTATTTTTCTAGAAATTGTAGTAAGCTCACATTTCTGTTTGCAGGCAATTGTATTCTATGAACTTGCTTTCCACTTCAATCCCCATTGTGCAGAAGCATGCAATAATCTTGGAGTTATATACAAAGACCGAGACAACCTTGATAAAGCTGTAGAGTGTTATCAGGTAAATATTGCATACTATTTGTCACATGTCTAACACATGATGATCTAATTCTAATAGTTCTTTTTGTTTATTGTTTTTTTCCCTTATTAAAGTTGGCTTTGTCGATTAAACCCAATTTCTCTCAATCGTTGAACAACCTTGGAGTAGTCTACACAGTGCAGGTACAGTTTAATCTATCAGTATTACAAGGCAATATGATTTTACTATCACTTAATTTGCAATTTAAATTAATATATAGGGTAAAATGGATGCTGCCGCTAGCATGATAGAGAAAGCAATTGTGGCAAATCCTAATTATGCAGAAGCTTACAATAACTTAGGTTTGTTTCCAATAAATCATACGTTGATATCATAAATTGTTTTATCAGATACTGTGGTCGTTTCTGCACAGAATTTTGGCGAAGTTAATTTTCAGATTGGGAACATGATCATCTAGGTCCTCAAAATACATGGTTAATTGCTTTGCTAAGAAAATGGCAGTAAAATTTAGATGGCCTTTTTGGTTGGGAATTGCAGTTACTGACATAAAAAATTAATAGGAAAACTTGAGTGTACTATACATGAAAGTTTGTTAAGTTTGCAAACCAATTATGTGAAGGGCACTTTTCTGATATATCAAACCACTGTATATCTGGATTGTCTTCATACAAGCTTCAAGTATATAGTAAAAGCTTACTAGCAAAGCCCTACAAATTATTTGTTATAAATTTTACTTGTAGGGGTTCTTTACAGAGATGCTGGGAGTATATCTTTGGCTATTGAAGCATATGAGCAATGTCTTAACATTGACCCAGATTCTCGCAATGCAGGCCAGGTAGCATTATATGCTTGTTGTTTCACACTTATTTTGATTTATTGCACTTGTGATTTGCCTTAAATAGGTATATATGATGCCTTAATGAGGATGATCTTTCTAAGTTTTAAAATGGAGACATGATGTGAAGTTATGTTTAGTTATTTATTTTTATTTTTTTGGTTACCGTGAGAATCTTTTGCATGTTTAGTTATTGTGTGAAGTTGTAATGAGTGGCTATGTCTTGGGGATCATTTTGGCCTCTTGATTGGAGTAGTAATAGATTAAATTATGAAAAGCACAAACATATGAAAGATATGTGCAGTTAATGAAATTTTTTGTTAGTAAAATGCCAAATTCACTCTATGTTGTCAATAGCGGGCGGGCACATGCCCAGGCACTCAGGTGAGGCAAGGCGACTGTCTCGAAATGTGTGCGGGAGGTATGGGCCTGCCTAGGCAATGAGGCGAGGCAAGATGGTCATCTGGTAGTCGTAGTTGCCAGGGTTCTTTCTTTTAGGCAGAAGCCGTTCTTTCTTCTCTTCTACGCGACGGTGGTCCTTTTCTTTTCTTCTTCTATGTTAGATGCCCAATAAAGTGACCAGTTGGACCTTTTTTCTTTTCTTTGGGCTTCCTGTTTGAATTTTTTATCTTCTTTTGTTTGGTCCTTTTCTTTTACTTGTTTTTCTGTTTGGATTTTTTATTTGGGCTTTGTACACTTGCTTAGTGTTTAATTGGGTATAGTTAATAAGTATACAACCAGTTATATTTTATTTCTATATTAGGATGTTTATAGACGCTTTTTATTAATTTTAATATTAGTAAGATGATTTTAATTGCTAATTATGTTAGTTTTTTTTTGTCATATTTGTATTAGTATGATTTTTTGTTTGGGTCGGGCGCTTTTTTGTGCCTTGCACCTAGGCAACAAACACACCCTTTGGGCCTTGAGTTTGTCTTGCACCTTTGACTACCTAGATTCACTCTTACTTCATTAAAGATACCATTGACTTGCAATACTTATAACAAAGATAATTAATGGTAAATGGAAAAATTAGGAAATATATAACTCTACATTCTTAAAAATGGACATATGTTTTGGGACAAACAAAAATAGTACCACCGACCAAGGTTTAAAAGTACGGATTCAAGCCTCGAGGCGTTTTCCATTTCGCCTCATGAGGCGTAAGCCTCGGGGCGTTTTCCATTCGCCTCATGAGGCGTAAGCTTCGAGGCGAACCGAGGTGTAAGCCCGAGGCGAAATTAAAAAATAAATATAAAATATATATATCTTATAAAAAATAAAATGCAGACTACTTTCATCATCGGATTTATCAAAAACATCAAAAACACACATTAAAAAGACATGGAATGTTTGAAACTGACACAAAAAGTCTAAAACATCAAAAACAAACCGAAAAACCCCCTGAGGCGCCCCTGAGCCCTCAGCCCTATGAGGCGCATGTGCATAATAAACCCCTGAGGCGCCACCTCAAACACGTTTTCTGGGCTCCTCGCCCCGGGGGCCCGCCTGGGGGCGCACGCCTCAACCACTTTTTAAAACAATGCCACATACAATATTTCTGGGATGGAGTAACTTTTTTCTTGAAGAAGAGATGTAATTAGGAAGAGAAACAGTATCAGCTCACATGTTTTCGCTACAAAAAGAGTTGCTGACATAAGTGAGGGTAATTTTGATGAGATATTCTATTGTTAATATAAAAACAACTCAAAATCAAATGAAAATGTAAAGGTTGGTTAGGAGTGGAAGTAAATGATGTCAGCAAGTATTTTATTGCTAAATTATTGAGAAATTTGATGGCGTTGCATACTTGGTGAATGTGAAGCTGCAGAGAGTAAGTTTATAGTAATTAAATAAGAGAAAGTTAAAACTTAATGGCATAGTATGTTAAAGAAGAAAGAGGTATGTCAGTATGTGTCAAAAACTAAACTGCAATTGCATTATTGGTTAAGACATATTTGTCTGCATCTTATATAGACAAGCTAGATTTGCAAGTCTTACAAGATGGTATGGATCAGTCTTGTTTAGTAGATGTCTGAACAATTAAGAAGTTGAATTATTGAGTGGTTCATTAACAAGCAAACAAACTACCCCTAAATATGGTGCCATGTTACCGTTCCCAAACTTAAGGTAAATCCAGTCAGTGTCTAATATTCTTTAGTTGAAGATTTATAATGGCACTTTGAAAAGGTAACTCCACTTTGTAGTTTTTTTAAGCTTTCTCTCAAATAGGCAATTAATCATTTCTGTTACTGCTAATATGATTCGGCGTCAACTTTTTGAACTTTTATATGAACAACAATCGTATTGAATAATGATGGTATATCTGTTCATATTGTTTTGTATGAGTATAGATTGCATTTTAAAGTCAGTTTACTTGATCAATTTCACTTGCTGCAAAACTGGAGCTTGTAATTTGGTATTACGTTAATTATGTCTTATAGTTCAATGCAGATGATGATTGCATCTAAAACTAAACCAATAAATGAAGATGATTAAAAAATCTTTATCACATGGTTAAGCTTCATTCAACACTGTTCTTATTACTGTACATTGACTATTATTTGCAGAACCGATTACTTGCGATGAACTATATAAATGAGGGAACAGATGATAAATTATTTGAAGCTCACAGGTTCTTTTAACTACTAAGTCAAATATGTATTCTTTGCATGTTGTTAGATTAATGAGTAAATTAAGGAAAAAATTATGACTTCTTGCAGGGACTGGGGCCGGCGGTTCATGAGATTATATCCTCAATATACTTCGTGGGAGAATTCAAAAGATCCAGAAAGACCACTTGTTATTGGATATGTGTCTCCAGATTATTTTACACATTCTGTATCTTATTTCATCGAAGCACCTCTTGTCTATCATGACTATGTTAATTACAAGGTGGTTGTTTACTCAGGGGTTGTTAAGGTAAGTGTTTGTTTCCATGCCCCATGTGATTATACAATATATTTTTTCTTGAGAAAGCTAACTGTAACTGGAATTATATATTATTTTCATAAATGTTTCAGGCAGATGCAAAAACTCACAAGTTCAGAGACAAAGTTTTGAAAGGAGGTGGCATATGGAGAGATATTTATGGAATTGATGAGAAAAAGGTTGCAAGCATGGTTAGAGAAGATAAGGTTGATATATTGGTGGAACTAACTGGTCATACTGCTAATAATAAGTTGGGAATGATGGCTTGCCGTCCTGCACCTCTTCAGGTTATTGATTATTATATTTGTTATTTCTGCTTGTAATTTTATATAAAAGCAATTAAATAATTAAATAAATATGTTATATTATATAGCTCGTAGTTAGTAGAGTCTGCTGCTACTGTATGCCATGAAATATCATCCTTCTCGTCACATCATTCTTAATATTGCTATGCTGACTTCTAGTGAACCTATTTTGTAAATACTAAATAGTACATCTGTAAGAATTAAACTATTGTATATTTATATCACAAAATTTTAATTTTGTCAAGACCTGTTACATTATTTCTGAATATTTTCTACGTGGTAGGATTACATTAATAATACATGGTTGAAGTTAATATCTTAAATACATAGTGTTTCCTACAGTTTTTGACTTCATATACTGATAGGTGACTTGGATTGGGTACCCAAATACCACCGGTTTGCCGACTATTGACTATCGAATCACTGATGCCCTGGCCGACCCTCCTGATACAAAGCAGAAGTATGATCTTTAGCTCTAAAAAGTTATATAATGTTCCCAAGACCCGACAGAATAAACTCTTATTAATACACATGCTAAACTTTATGGGAAGTATTCTATTGGTCGCAGGCATGTGGAGGATCTTGTTCGGCTACCAGATTGCTTTCTTTGTTACACTCCATCTCCTGAGGCTGGCCCTGCATCACCAGCACCAGCCCTTTCCAATGGCTTTATTACATTTGGTAGTTTCAACAATTTAGCAAAGGTGGTTAATTTCATTGTTTCTTATTTTTTATTGATCAATGGTGGGCTTTTCTTGACTTCGAATTTTTTTACATTCTATCAGATAACACCCAAAGTGCTTCAAGTTTGGGCCAAAATTTTATGTGCAGTTCCAAACTCTAGGCTTATTGTAAAATGCAAGCCTTTCTGCTGTGATAGTGTAAGACAGAAATTTCTATCAACATTGGAGCAATTAGGTTTGGAATCACTTCGTGTTGATCTTTTGCCCTTGATATTACTCAACCATGATCATATGCAAGCATATTCGCTTATGGATATCAGGTAAATTCGTCATTATCCTATACATTTTTAACTTCTCTCATTTAGTTATCTATTTTATAAAATATATTGCTTACAAAAGGCTGTTCTTTCACTCACCAAGGTAATGTAGCCGGATTTTCTTTTGTACAATATCTTCTAAATTCTAACATATTATCCTTTTTTTGTGGCATGTAGCTTGGATACTTTCCCATATGCAGGAACTACAACCACATGTGAATCCCTTTATATGGGAGTTCCATGTGTCACCATGGGTGGTGCTGTACATGCACATAACGTTGGTGTCAGTCTTCTAAATGCAGTTGGTAAATTGTCTTTTAACCTTTTTTGATTTGGGATTAGAGATGCACACCCTTGGGCTGGGCCTGAAACCTTTTCTAGGTTCGGTCTGGTTTGAGACCTGTCTTAGGTGACTAGGTCTGACCTGGCTGAGGCTCGTCCGAGGCCTGAAAGTTGCAACGAACCAATTATTCAATATCTCGGTGGTGCTTAATTAGGTCTTGTTCAAAGCCCAATACATGTAATTATAATTAATATTGTAGTATCTATAATTCTATATGTAAATTTCTGATTTTGAATTACTATCTAATTTTTTTAGCTTAATTATTTATACAATTACTGGTGATGTACATGTAAATGTGAATTTGTTATATGTTTACGCTTTATAAATATAGCCTAACATTTTTTCTGAAAATATTTATTTTAATTTTTCCTAAAATTCTTTTTTAAAAAGTTCTGACTTAAAGTAAAGATAAGAATTAAGATAAGATCTGGTTAGGCAGCCTTTTTAGTTCCGACTTTGGCTTTGTGTGCATGTCTATGTGTGATTCTAGCACACACTTATATTATATATATAACATGAACCTGAATTGCAGGATTAGAACACCTGGTTGCAAAAACAGAAGACGAGTATATCCGACTGGCAATACAATTGGCATCTGATGTTACGGCACTCTCAAACCTCAGAATGGATCTAAGAAACCTCATGTCCAAATCTCCTTTGTGCAATGGATCCAGATTTATTACCGGGTTGGAATCTGCTTATCGGGACATGTGGCGAGGTTACTGTAATGGTAACATCCCCTCTTTAAAGCGAATGAAAATGCTCCAGAATCAGACTCCACAAATTACATCATTACCCTCTAAAGGCGACTCGTTTGGATCAATCAAGGAAAACGGGTACAGTTTAGGCCCTCCACGTTTGCTAATAAGCGAAGAAAACGGGAGTCAGTCAAACCAGTCTTCAAGCTCGGGTCAGTCAAAATGAGGTTTAGGATTACAAAGTCGTAATACACATTGAGGCATACATGATTCCTATAGTAGTGTAGATTGTTTCTTGTCCCCTAATGGGAAGAAAGCGTTTTGTATCATAATTTAAGTGTTGAAGGAAGAATGTTTTGTTTTAGGTTAGGACAGTTGAAGAAAATGGTTTATGAATTGTGTTGTGTTCCCTTTCGTTTTCGGTCAAAGTTATATGGATATAAAGCTTGTGTAATTCATTGTTTTGGTTTAGATGATTGGTATCCAAATTTCAGGATCAGGGACTGTTTGGGATTGCATTTTGAGATGGATTTAATCTGAATCTATATTCAAAACTGGGTATTGTTTTTCTTTTTCTAGAAAAGTATAATCTATCTTTAAACCCAAATCTAAACACCCATTGATGTGTATGATATGACTTGTTATGAAAACAGATCCTGTTGATCCTTTAATCAAAGGATATAAGATTCTGGTTAAAGGATCATCTAAAATGAACCTCAAGCTAAACTTAAAAATATGCAATCACATATCTTTTCTCCCACTTTTTTTACGTTCTCTTTCATCACTCTCTTCGTACACTTCTATTTTTCTCAAAGAAAAGAATACACTAACAAGCAACGAGTCTTATTTTGGAGCATCTAAATAAAGCATTGCTTGGAGCTTAAAGATGCTCGCTTGAGTGGTCTCAATTGGCAAATGACTTGGCTCAAGCCCAAGCCAAGAGTGGCTAGGGCCTAGGTGGTGTTGGCTTACGGCCTCATGCAAATGTATTGTTTTTTTAAAAAGTCATGGCTTGAAGCTTATTTAGAAAATTATTGTTAAATTGGCTAGAGTTGTAAAGAACCCGGGCCCTAGCCTGAGCCTAGGATGGTTTACTCGTCAGCCCATTTAAATTAATCTTAATTTTTAACATTTTATAGTATAAGTAAAAAAACATTCAATCCTTCATGTCTAACTTTTCATCGTAATTTTATCCGGTTCACGTTAATACTTTTTCTATCTTCCAAGTACTAACGATCTAACTAAGCTGAAACCAACCCTATCAATCTTCAACACATATTATAAGATGTATAAATCGGCAA
>BJCN01307938.1:0-12030 GCA_018326445.1 Flaveria brownii
AATCATATCAGAGCAAAAGGATAGCTATATCAACGCAGCGGTTTGCTCTTAATCACATCAGATGTGCAGTTGTCCTTGAAGGTTTTATTTCTTGCAAGAACATGTTGCAAAAATACATACAGTTATATCCGTTTAGCTTGGAACTTGTTCTTTATCATTGTTTTATTCTTTATTATTATTTTAGAGCCTAATGTTATGATATTTATCTTAAATATAGCAATTTAATTCCATCTCTTTTGGGTTCAATTTAAAACAACATCGTAAATTTGTGGGTTTTATGAAAGTATTTAGGATCTGTGACGAACCCAACCGCCGTTGTTTGTTGTTACTATATTTATCTTAAATATAGTAATTTTAAATGACAAGTTGTGGAAATTGAGAGATGCACATGTGTGGATTGATAAACTAACAGTAACAGAAAACAAATACAGTGATGTAAATTGCCGCTCCGTTGCATTGCGGGTGTTTAGTATATACAGGTATCAGGAGAAAGAATTGTTAAACAGAATACGAGTATCATAATATAAATTGTCGTTGCCGCCGCATCGCGCGGGTTTCCTACTAGTTAATAAATAATAGATTTCTTTGGTTTAAAGCTTAATTATGATTACGATGATTGATGTTTTATGATTATTATTCATGGGCAGTTAATGTTATCCTATAAATTATTTTTATACTTTTATGATAATTTATCTTTTATTGTTATAATTCAAATAATTTATATTATATGACTTGTTTGTTTATTTATATATAGTTTTGTTTTGTATGTTTTATAAAGTTAGAAATAAATCATTTTTAGTTAGTGTACTTATATTTTATTCTATATAATATGATGTTCAGAGATGACTTTTTGATTAAATGAAAGAAATGCTAACCATCATTTCTCGTGAATTAAAATCGCAATGTTGATTATCAAATGAAACTGAATACTTAAAACTTGTCACTTAGAGCTGATTTTTTATTTTGTAATTGTTTTGACTAACATATCTCTACTTTAGGAAGCCTAACGGCGTTAATTAGCAGTAGTTAAGTGGATTTAAATGAGAATTTTTATGAAAATTTTGAATGCAAATGATAAAATTTAAACTTTTAGACTCGAAACCTCGTGCTTAGAAAGAGACGATTAAAACATAACCAAAATGAGTAGGACCAAAATCGTAGTTTATTAAACAGTATGGGGACTATTGTTGTAGTTTAGTAAGTATCAATCTGTAATCTACTTGTTCTATACACTTCGATCCTATCTTACCCCAATTGATCATTTCGTGTTCAACGAAACATCGTATCAACATAAATTAGGGTTTAATTTTGGGTGTAATATGCTAATTTGATGAATTCGTTGCTTATTTCGTGCTAATCGATCTCGAGTTTTTCAAAATTATCCATCGTATAGCCCTTTTGTGTTGTTGTTTATGTGTTTAAATCACAGGTGAAATCAACAGGAATTAGAAGCTTAATGGGACGCAGTGGTTCTTCCTCTAGAAGAAAACGCTCAAAGAAAAAGAGTTCGAAGGTTTCTTCCGAGGTTTGTGGATTCTATCCCAGTTTTTACTTTTAGGGTTTCGACTTTTTGCCTGATATTATCCAAATAATTGTTGTATTTTAGTTAATTTCATGTTTATTGGCTGAATCTCGACATTTTTGCCTAATTTCATGGTGTGAATTTTTTTTTGTCAATTTCGCTTTCTTTTTCTGGCATTTTGGATTAATGTGTTGTTTTAAAACGCGAATTGAATCATGGTGAGAACAACATACTTGAAGAGGCAATGAGGCATTCAATTGAAACTTGAAAACACTTCTTCTTTATGCTCATGTTGGTTACAATGTCATTAGGGTTACCGAAAGAAGAAAAGTAGAAGAAATAAATCCAAGAAGCTTCGTCGTCAAGATGATTCCTTTTCTTCTAGTTCGGATGATGAATCCACTAGTTCATCACCGAATTCATATTCCTGTTCAGAAGGTGAGTATAAACGTAAAAGGGCTCGTTCTCGCTCACGAAGTGAAATGAAGGGTAGTAAGAAACGGAGTAGAAGAAGATCTTTAAGTGAGGATAGCGGTGAATACTCGTCCCCTGTGAAGAAAAGAAAAAGGTCTAAGAAAAGTAAAAAGATCAAGAAGAAGAAGTCGAGAAGAGATGCTTATGTTAGTTCACCAAGCAGTGATTCTGGAAGTTGCTCCACTTGTAAACATGAAGATAACAGTAGTGATGAACTCGGTTCACATGGGAGGTCAAGGGGTAGGCCCAGAGAAAAGAAAAAGGATCATAGAGATACAACCAAGGGTAGAATTGAAAATATGAAGAACAGGAGTAAGAGCAGGAGCTCTTTGTCACCAAGTAGTAGTTATGGCGGTGAAAGCATTGAGAAAGTGACTGTAGAAAACAACCCGATGAGATTGAAATCAGTTATTACTGTTGCAAATTTAGAGCATGAAGAAAATGACAATATGAAATATAACGAGGTTAAAGAAGAGATGGTGTATGATTATGATGATTACCCGTCTAGTAAAAGCAATGATAGTTTTGATGCAGTTGATCGTTTTAACATGTCTTCTTATAAAAAAGCTGTGGTTAAAGAAGTAAACTCTGGTTATAACCTTGATGATGATAAGGAAAAAGAGAGCAATGTTTCTGGTAATATTGGATCAGAGGTGGATAATTTGGAATTAATTTTGAGACAAAAAGCATTGGAAAACCTAAGTAGATTCCGAGGTGGGATTAAAACAAAACCAGAAGTTCCTGTTGATGAAAAACCTAAGAGTGATCAAAGTGGTGTTAAGCAGCTGAAACATGAAACTGTTAGCACGATACCTGCGTCACAGCCAGTTATAAATAGGAGTAGGTTTACATGGAGAAGGGATCCTTCTGTTACCACAGCAAAAGATGAAAAGGCTGCAACTTACAGCGAGCAGCACTCTAGTGGATCACAGCCAGCCGAACCGAAATTACAGAGTGCACATCCATCTTCCACGAGTAGGGTAGATAATAAGTTTGTGAATGAGACATCAAAAATTATGGCCAATACCAATAAAGTTGACCAAAACTCAACTGCTGTTGATGAAACACCCTCTTCTTCTTCCATAAAAGAAGGGAGCTCAAAGGAGCAGCAGAATGAAAGCAATGACAACTCGCAGTTTGAGAAGAAGACGATGTCTGTGATGAGAGGTGGTGAAATGGTGCAGGTAAGTGTTTACTGCTTAATGTTAACTGTTATAATGATAAATTATATGTGAATATATAATGGTAAGTAGTTGTTTATTTACTCTCCCATTTATTGTAATGATTTGAGCTTGCAATGTTTTGTTGATTTCTGTTGGCAGGTAAGCTACAAGGTTTACATCCCAAACAGAGCTCCTGCTTTGGCTAGGAGGCAACTTAAGCGGTGATCTGTAACGCGTACGTCATATGCATTCTTTGTCATGTTTCATGAATGATAAACGCAGGCAACAAGTGACTTCTAACTTGTAAGTTTGAAGAAAGACCTGTACTTTAAAAGAGAGCCACAGACATATGGTCATAGGCATCGAGTGAATGTTTATGTTTTGGTCATCTTTTTTGGACGAACATGTATGTTTTATCTTGTGAAGAAATAAAATTAAAAGCACATTTTGTTAGATTAACTGGCATTTACTTCCATATCAGTTTTACTAATGTTAACAATTCAGATGATATGAAATTATGAACTCTTTTGGAACATATTAATGGATAGCAACTGAATGCAGGAAATCATCCATAGATGGCCAAGACATTTTTTTCTTCAGCTACCCAGTCTTCTTCTTTGTGCCACGTATGCAAGCCCAATCATCAATCTGTGACACGGTAATCCCTTCCAAAAGATCTGAGTATCGGTCCACAACTGTAGGTACCTAAAACATCTCGATATAAGACAACTTATGTCCAAAAATTTTATAAACAAAATTGCTGGTTAGAAGGTACCTGCTCTAAGATAATACCAGAGAGACCAACGACACCACCGGGTTTAGCGTAAGAAACAATATGATCAGCCAAATCTAGCAACGGGTTCAAAAGAATATTTGCAACTACCACATTATACTTCTCCTTCTCATTAATATTTTCCACACCATGCTCTGCTACACCATCACTCTTCATAGCCCATTGCCATTGGTCTGTTGACATAGGGCTTAAGTTACTGGGAACAACCTGCAGTTCCAGTTTGTCGGGTCCTATGTTGTTTAAAGCAGCGTTATGACGTGCAGCTGTTATGGCTTGAGGATCTATGTCGAGCCCAACGGCTAAGGCTGCACCAAACTGTACCTCATGGTCAAGATTGCAAACTGGTGACCGAAAAAAACAACTCAGGTGATTAAAGAAATACCTTTAGTGCTGCAATTGCAAGAATCCCTGAACCTGTGCCATAATCCAAAACTTCTTCACCACCTTTGATTAATTTGTGCAATAATAGAAGACATAATTTGGTAGTCGGGTGGTCGCCGGTTCCAAAAGCAAACCCCGGGTTTAGACTTATTATTGTTGCATGGATGTCCTGTTGAATTCCCAAATACAATTCAATAAGAAAACCTAATACTAGCATCGTAATCGGACCGGTCATTGAAGCAGCCGTCTTACACGTTTACTAGTCGTTTCTTTGTGTTCTCTACATACTATTAATTATGAAAAGAATTTCCCAATATAACTAATTTAAAATAAAATATGGAACTACCTTATCTTGTATCGTGAATTTGTAATGTTAAGAATATATGAAGCATGAAATACTAAATAAATCATCAATAAATGAGATTTTTAACTAGTTGACGTCATATTCAGCGGCCTAAATGAAGACAGTTCAAGAGTACTTCACTGGACCAGTTGTATAGGCGGTCCATAACACAAAACAGAAAAACTTGAAAGTTTCTACATATTATGAGCCATTAAATACCATCTTCCCCGGAATAGTAATTCGAGTAAAGTTCGCTACTTTTCAATTAGCTCTTTGTTGATTTAACATTCTTGCTTAAACAGAGAATCTAAAAGATGTTTTTGACCATGACGAGGTGTGTGTTAAAACAAAGACGATCTTTAAAATGGCAAGAACACATGAAAGCTATACCGGGGGAGTTTTCCACTCGGGCACAATCCAAAGGCCTTCTGTTACTTCAACAGGATGAAAAGATTCCTGCAACATAAGCTTATACCATATTAAGACCATACAACCATAGAAAGGTGATCATTAACATGTGAACATAATGTTCTTGTGAGAAATTTGATGTAAAACAAAGATAAGAAAGCAATATAACCTTAGAATTTTCAATCCAATCAGACTGGTATCCTGTGGTGACTTTGTAAACTGGTGTTTCATTCAAGCCTATTGAATCAGCAGCCAATGCAATACTTTGATGCACATCATGAGATACATTAAATATCGAAACAATCGAAATCTGCAAGATTATCAAATGTGTAAACCACTAAAACTGTACCCCAAACAAAACATTTCAAATGCTTAACAACATATTCACATTTTTAGAAGGCATTCAAGGGTTTACCTCATCGTTCGATTCGCGGTTGTCGGGTTCAAACACACTTGTTGAAACAGCTCCAAAACATAAAAGCGCTTCTGAAAGCATATCCTGAAGTCACAAGATTGAAACTTGCAGTCATCCCATGGAAGATAATCAATTGGGCATGCATGAAAAGCTCTCATTTTTAATTATCTAATTTGAATTCCGTGATAGGGTTCCATTAAAGAATCCAAGTTTATACAAACCCATGAAGACATTGAAGTCAAAATCGCTGCACATTCGATTATAGTGATTCTTAAACATATACCACCGTATGAGCAAAGATTGAAGCTTAAACAGAGTTGAAATGCTGAATCTTACGGCAACATCTTGACGACTTTGAATATCAACAGAAAGGTATGCACCAGTGGTCGGAGTTTCAGAAGCTGAAGAAGATGATGAAAATGCTGCAGTAACTGACCTCGAATTCAAGAAGTCTTTCAAATTTCTTGATGGGTGGTTTGTGGTGGAACCAATTAGCTTGAAAAGGCACAACGGAGTGAGATTTGCAGTGGTTCGAACCGACGAGAATGGGGTGCACGAAAGGTGTTTGATGAAATGACTACGAAAACAACCCACAAGTGACATGATTCGTGTATCAGAACAGACCAATTATCCGCTCAGGTGATATCAACCAGTATTTTTAGACATCATAATCATGAGGTTTCCTTAGGTAAACTCTCCGAAAATCTCACGACTTGTAACTCGCAGAAAACTCACTAAAAGATAGCTCGAAAGAAGCTCAATCGAAACCGGCTTTGTTTATAAACGAGCCAATCCCGAGCCAATGCAAGCTCCCTCATAGCTCATTTGTTAGCTGACCTGTTAGCTCGCTCATGACCTTGCTTGTTAGCTAAGGCTAAATTATAATTTTTTAAAATTATAAATCAAATTTACTTTCAATTATTTATATAAATCGTAAATATATGGTCAAATTTATACTTTTTAATAAAAAAATTTAAATAGAAAAATATAAAGGATTATCATAGTTGTTAAAATACCAATTTTGTATCATTTGTTTAAACAAGTTAAATTTAAACAAATATGAAAAAATATTACATATTAATTTATATATATGAATTAATTTATATATATGAATATTGGTTAAAACATTAACAGAATTTGTTTTTTTAAAATAAACAAATTGACTCGTAACCCCACTCAACTCAACTCGTATATAAACGAGCTTATGTTAAAACATTAACTCACTTACCATTAATGATTAGTAAATCTTCAATATGCTCAAATTGTTGTTGATAAACACTTGCTGCTAATAGCAACAATTGCTAATAAAACCTAGTTGTCGTTGATACCAGTTACGACTAACTACCAAGTTGTCGATGACTCTAGTAACCATTGACAACCAAAACGGTGTTTTGATCTGGAAACTTTTATGAGATAATTAAATATCGGTCTTGAAAATTTATAGAGGTTAAACTTTTTTAAGGAAATCTAAATTCATAATATTTTTTAGTGACAAAACAAATATAAAAGGACATATCATTGCGGCTGTCATATAGTCTTCATCACTACAACCATTGTCCTTAATGTCGCCATCTACACCATCATCTGACAAAGAAAATAAAATTTATCATCAAAACAACCAAATGGGGTTGGTTGCTATGACCATCATCTTCGTTGTCCCCGCCTATAAGACCACCACCACTAGGGGCAATAATAACGGTGATGACGTTGTTTGGTTAGGGGGAATGGTTGGTGTTGGTGACAGAGGCAATGGTTAGAAAAAACAAGAGTTGTGGTGTTGGTGATAGATTTGTCGAGGGTGGTGAAAACATAAGTAAACGAAAAGTGGCGAGGGTGGAGAGCGGCATGAGCGTGGTTATTACAATTTATTTGAATAAATCTTCTATAATTCAGAAGAGGTACTCCCGGCTTGGTTTCTAGGTCAAACTATAAAAACCGAACGCTACAAGCGTTTTTTACAAATATTTTTTTACTGAAAATCAAAACCTATCATTTTGAAATTTAAGACTGAACTAAACCGAACTACGTCTAAAATAAAAACAAAAATATATATAAAAAGAAGAAAAGGGTTCAAATACAAAGTGTATTTTTGCTATAAAGTGTGAGAAGATACAATAAGTCAAAAAAGACACAAAAAATTATATCTTACAATTTAAATCGAATTTCAAAAAAGTAATTCGGAGATTTTGTTCCCCTAGTCGTCCTCACTAAGAAAAAATAAACGAAAAATTAAAAAAAATTAACGTTTTTTTATTGTGCCATTTATGAAAGACACAATTACTTCATTGTGTCATTATGAAAAACACAATGACGTCGTCACTGTGTAAATATAAAGACACAATGACGTCATTGTGTCACATAAAAACACAATATTTTTTTTATTTTTTTTATTTTTTTCCTAAAAGAGAACAACGAAAGGAACAGAGGCTCCGAAGTACTTTTTTAAAATTCGATTTAGATTGTGATATATTAATTTTTTAATGACTTTTTTAGCCTCATTGTGTCTTTTCACACTTTAAATTAAAAATACATTTTGTAGAATAACATCACTCTAAAAAAAATATGATATGTGTTGAGGGTTTTATGTTTTTTTTAATCAAAAAGAAATATACAAGTTATGCTATCAATGTTAAATACACATAACAATATCACCTAGTGATAACTAATTAACATTACATCATACAAAACATATCACATCACGTAGTGGATATACATATAACCATTTACAGTCATCAAACTCCTCTCTACTTATCTCTTCCCACATGATCATACACATCACCATACACCATCTTCCTCATCATCAACTCCAGCAACATGATTATCCACCATCTTTCTACCTTTCACTACTCCTTGCTCCGCCGTGTCTGCAACCAACTCCGTCACGCCACCGTCGTCCTCCGCCCTCTCAGCGGTTGAAGACGACGGTGATACTGTAGATGTTTTCATTACGTTAACACGCTTATCTGCAACAGTTGATGATGCCCATGGTAATCCTGATGCTGAATCCCTGATGTCATCCACTATATTTGGCTTCTTATGGTTGAATCGTCTGATGGTTGGTTGGTGAAGGGTTTTGTTGTTAATAATGGATCTGATGATTGTTCTGTACATTGCTGGTGATGATATGGTGGTGGTGGTTCCGGTGTGTACGATATATATATATATATATGTGTGTGTTAAAGTGGTTCCGATGAGTGCAATCATGATAAGGGTTATATATAAATAGTGGTGAACGTTTAGACTTTAGAGACGGTGGCAACTGGCGATCTCCGGTGGGTTATACGACCCAGTGCTATGGTGGTGACACGTTAAGTTGTTATCACGTGGCGGCCATGTGGCGTACATATCCCTTTAGGCCTTTTATGGCGTCATCTCGTTATTAAATTATATATTACTATCGGGTCTATCACATCGTTATATGTGTTGTGACGATAACACTTACAGTGGTTGTATGTTCATATAACTAGTGTTATTCATCTAAGCGCTTTGCATGTTGAATGAACATGTTCAATTGACGCTTAGATAAACACGTATCTAGTGATATTTTCGTCAATATCATAGCGGTCAAGGTTAACAAACAATGCACAATAAAACAAACATTCAGGCTCAACGATCTAAGAGCAAACAACACGGCGTGGCTGCAAGGGGGTTGCGGGTGCGCACAAACCATCCTCCGACCCTGCCAAACCAAGCCCAAATGATATATCCTTGCAATAGTAACTGAAAATTGGAACATAACCCATACGAACAACAGTTTGTGTGAATTGGAATCAAAGACGATAATTGCTACCTTAGCAAATCGTCTCAAAAGAAGTCGGGTCCTGCGGAACCTAGTAGCCAACGAAAGTGGCTCACACGAACTCTTGTTCATCATCATCGACCAAACCAAGGCATTGTATTAAAGGTAATCATGTTCTACAAAACCTAGTAGCCACGAAAGTCCACGAAAGTGGTCTCGGATGAACGCTTGTTCATCATCACCTACCAAACCAAGGCATTGTCTTAAAAGTAGTCAGGTCCTACAAAGCTAACAAAACTGGTCTCAAATGAATGTATGTTCATCATCATCTACCCAAGAGACCCCAAAAGAGGTCGAACAAAAGCCACAAGAAAACCATAACAATCAAAACAACACAAGATCGTCATCGACCAAACTGATATATTGTTAGCCAACAAAAGCGGTCTCAGATGATTGTATGTTTATCATAATCGATCTAGGGACCCTAAAAGAGCTATGACAGAAGCCATAGTAAGAAAACCCTAACAATCGAAACGACACAATATCATCATCGACCAAACGGAGATATTGTTAGCCAATGAAAGTGGTATCAGAGGAATATATATTCATCATCATAGACCTAGGGACCCCAAAAGAGCTCCGACAAAAGCCGTAGTAAGAAAACCATAACAATCAAAATAACACATGCCTAAATTTAAAAAAACATAAAAACAAAACAGTCTCAAATGAACTTAAGTAACGATTAAATAAATATATACTTTTAAAAGCCATGCTTAAAAACTTTAATCAACATGAGCAAGTCACTTGAATTTTTCTTTTTTAAAGGAGACAAATACAAAGCAGTCAAGTATAATATTTATGTAAATTAGTTAGACATACTTATTAGACAAGCTTGAATCTTCTCTGCTTTTGCTTTTGTTACATCTTTTTCCATACATATTTTTATTAGACTTTATTATTGAACTATAATTCATTAGGATGACCAAAGGGCTCAGTCAAGTTCAGGTAACACAGTCTAATAATTACAAGCTTATAATGCATAGATACAACCCATGTGCAACACAAAAGTAAAATAAAACAAAATAAGTTAAGATAAATCAGTTATTTTAAACATATGTCTATTTATAGGCTATATTACATCTAGGATCAAATAAACCAGTATACATAACAATGAAACACTAAAATAAGAAACTTAATAAACTTGGATCAAACACGTGTGTAAAAAAAATACTTTACACTTGACACGTTAAAACTACCATTCAACACAAAGTTTTAGATCTTACAATCACCGGCTACAGTTATGATCACGGCCCGGTTCGACAACCTGATCGAGCCATAAAACAACCTGGTCAATCGATGGTCGTCTTCTCGGATCCTGATCTAAACACTTGCAAGCTATGTCCAAAACATCCAACATCTGATTCTCACAACTCTTATCCCATATCATCACATCAAAAATCTCTGCGTATCGCGCTTCAAGTTTCATCTCGAACACCCATGAAACCAAGTTCCTGCAGTTCTTCCCCTTACCGACTTCAACGGGCCGCCTGCCCGTGATAAGTTCCAGAAGAACAACACCAAAACTGTATACATCACCTTTGAAGGTTGCAGTTAACGTTTGAGCGTATTCAGGTGGAATGTAGCCCAAAGTGCCCACCAAATCGGTTGTTACATGAGTGTCGTATGGGCATAGTAATCTCGAAAGCCCGAAATCCGCTAAATGGGCCTTGAACTTTTCATCCAGTAAGATGTTGCTTGTTTTGATGTCACGGTGGATTATTTTGGGCTCGTTATGTAAGTACGCTAGCCCGTGTGCAGCCCCTTTTGCGATCTTCAACCTTGTGCGCCATTTCAACGGTGGTTCTTCGTCAACCCGTTCGTGTAACCAGTAATCCAAACTACCATTTTCCATGTAAGAATAGATCAGTAACCGATCCGACCCGTATTTGCAGTACCCTTTGAGGGATACAAGATTCTTGTGTTGGGCTCTTGATAAGGCTTCAACTTCTGCGTGAAATTCACGTTCCATTTGGCCACAGTCACCCGAGAGCCTCTTGATTGCTGCTTTTGACCCGTTAGGAAAGTTAGCTTTGTAAACGAGCCCAAACCCACCACACCCGATTATGTTAGATTGGCTGAAGTTGTTTGTTGCTTCAACTATGTTTGAAACCGTGAGGTCCCTGCAACCAGAAGCTGGGAAAAAAACGAGCTTTGACCCGTTAAACCCAACGGATAACCCATTTGTCATGCTGTAATCCTCATCTTCTAGTTTAGAAAGTGAATCCCTTTGTTTTCTTCTAGACTTTTTAAGAAGAATGATTCCTAACAAGATCATGATTCCGGCTCCTATACCAAGTGTGATTCCAAAGATACTGTTTCTCCCCAATCTTCTATGAGAACTGGAACGAAGAGGTGAAGTTGTATTCACGCTGCAAGGAGGAAGAGATTCTCCGCAAAGCCCGGGATTCCCTACGAAACTCGAGGCTGGGAATCCTGAGAATTGGGTTCCAGTTGGAATAGCGCCTTCCAAGTGATTGTTAGCAACAGAAAACATTGAAAGAAATGAAAGCTCGTTTAATGAACTTGGAATCGACCCACGAAGATTGTTTGATGACAGATCAAGAACTTCCAGATTTCCCATTTCAGAGATTGTGCTCGGGATCGTTCCACTCAAATTGTTCTTGCTCAAATCCAGTACATGAAGTTGTTTTAATTTCCCAATTTCTGGCAATATTGAACCATTTAATTTGTTGTTGCTGAGGTAAATTGATGGAGGAAAGCTTGCAACTTGA
>BJCN01307939.1:0-12449 GCA_018326445.1 Flaveria brownii
TGATACATGTGTAATCTTTGTTTTTTCAAGCAAGAAAATGTTAAACTCATGCTTAATCAAAGGTTTACAAATAAAACCACATGTGGTCGAGTTGAATTTTCATACCTCAATATGTTAACTGCACCCCTATGTTTCAAAAGACACACCCATATGTTTAACAAATTTTTCTTGAAAATCAAACGTGTTAACAATTTTTTTAAAAAATGGTGCCATGTCTCTTGAAACCCATTTTTGTCTCTAAAATAAGTAAACTATTCCAAAAATCTGTTTTGTATATGTTAACTGACTTGTCAAAATTTCAGGATCATGAACCATCCATATTTGCAGTTTGGAGGAAACCGTGAAAGATGGTGTTGTGACGGTTGCAAAGACTCTTGCAAAGGGCTGAAAAGTCACATTTGCAAGCCGATGAGGAAACCTTGGCGGCTGTTGGGCAGCTCGAAAGATATAACAATTTATTGAGTACTCAGTGGAAGCGTTTGTTTTCACAAAACAAACCTTCTGTTTATGAACTAGCTCTTGAATTTTTAGCATCTTTCAGATTCAGCATGAAAGACTCCAACCCATGGGATGATGAAGCAGTTACCTTTAGACTAGGTGGTCATTGGCAAAAAGCATCCATCGCCTTGTTTGGTGTCTATCTTAGCATATATACAGAACAGGAAATGGAGAAGGAAGCAATATTAGGAATGCCAGCATACCACACATTTCCAGACGAGGAGAGTAGGTACGCGGAAAGTGGTGCCATGAGAAAATCATTTTAGGAAAGAATTGGAACAGGGGTGCTCAACTCAAGTAAAACCAATAGCAGTTAGATTCGAGACCCGCTGTTGCGTTACATATATCGGTTGCTTAGCCATTCGATAACAGCTCATGGTCAAAGTGAGGGAGTTGTTAGCTTGAGGGACTTATTTATTTTATATTGTATGACAAATCAATTGCCATGCAATATTGGGTATTTTTTTTTGTAATTTGTTTGCAAGGAATGCAACTGCAGGTGCTCCGACGCCCATGTTTGGAGGAAGCTGGATTCTGAACCTGTACGAGAGCTATGGGTGTAACATGGAGGGGACCGAAGGCGTAATGCCAGGATTATTGGACTTAAGCATTTGCACGAGTATGTACATGATAACAACTCTACCAAATGGACAGCCGAGGTTTATGGATAGGAAGGGACAAATCTGGGATCCAGCGGATCCCGAGGAAATCATCATGGACCTCGATATGCTGGCACAGCATGAAGAAGCCGGGGCTTCCAGTTCAAACGCTGGAGAATTTCCGACCATGTTAGACCTTTATGAAGCAATTCAAACCACCGACAACCACGCAAGCAGATCATTCGAATACGCACAACAAGCCTTCAACCGAGTCAAAAAACTGCACTCCCGAGTAGATGACCTGAGCAATGATGTCACGTACATCAGAAACCGAATGTATCATGAGGGGGGGATATCCCGCCACAAAGACCATAAAAATAGTATCACTTTCGGGGCCCGGGAACAACTGTTTTGTGCCAATCTATCTTTTAACTTATGTCATTTTATTTTTTTTATTTTATGTGTTTAGGATTTTAATGATTTCAATAATTGATGATATTTCAGGTGATCCTGAGGATCCTTGTAATTTAAGGTATGAGTCAATTTCATCATTGTTAGGGGAGTTATCTCGTTACTATTCCTCGTTTTATATTATTGATCACATTGGGGACAATATGAATTTTAAGTGTGGGGATGGGTTAATTGAGATACACATTTGATACTTTGCTAAAATCAGGTCCAAATTGAAAATTTTGTGACACGAAACCAAAAAAAATTAAAAAAAAATAAACAATTTTTAATAAACCAAATTATAAATATACATTTTCGGAAAATAAATAAGTAAAAAAATAACATCCAAATAAAAATTAGAAATGTTTTTTTTGTGATATATTTAAAAGTAATAATCTAGTAAAAATATTCAATCATGTAAAATGAAACACTTTTACCCAATTCCATCCGTATGTGAGTTTATTTTTTGAGCCTTAAACAACTTTTGCAATTTTACTTTCATTCTGGATTTAATTGAGGATGCCTTATGATACGTATGATTAGAACTTGCTTTGCGTATACATTTCAAGACCTTAATTATTATTTTTTTCATAAAAATGAGTTAGGCATTAGGAAACCTTAACCATTCAAGCCCTAACAATTTTCTTTTAACTTTCCTTACCCGAACGTCAACCCTAGTTAGCCCCATTGAGCTTACACGATTTTATTTTTGATCACCCAAATCACCAAGCCACTTAACAAAAAAAAAGTCTTCAACAAAACCCATTTTTCATTAAAGACATGGTTTTGGCTTAAAAAATCGAAGAAAAATTTGGTATTTTACCGGCAGACCTAAAAGAACTGAAATACATTCTTTTGATTTTAATTTGCTTTGTTGCCTTCATCACGCAAAACCGGGACTTCCCCCGCAAATCTACGAACAAATTTTCAAACTCATGTACTACGCAAGAAAGAAATGGTGAAAAAAAGGAACAAGTTTTGCCATTTTATGGAATTTCAAAAAGCGCTATAAAAAGACGGCCAAAAAGATACAAAAGATGCCCGAACTGTGGAAATTGGTCCCACAATGGAAAATGCAAAAAGAACCAAACCGAGTCTCAATACGAATACACAGAACCGATCCGATTGGGTGCTATGAGGCTTCAAGCCGAATGATACTTACGAAAGGAGAGTTTTGTGTATCTTCGAGTGAAGGATGAAGTAAGGTTTTTGAAAGCAAAATACGGTCTTGACAATCTGACCTTAAACGAGTCCTCAAGTTAGCATATCCCTTTTAGCTTGAAGTATTGTATAGGGAACCTTTTACTGCTTTCCTTGTAGTTTATGTTAGACAAATAAGCCAAGACCGTTGTCTTTAGCATTTAGCCACTTTTTTCAAATATTCTATACCTGAGCCCGAGCCAAGTTACCACCCATCAAAGACCTAACGATTTATGCAAGTAGATATCTAAGTAGGTGGAGATTTGATCCCTTAACAAGCATATGATTTCACATGTATTCATACTAAGCAATTGAGCGTATTAGTCATACTTAACCCTAATTATGACTCCATATATTTAATCGAGTGTGAGTGCATCTTATGAGAAGTGTGGATTTTTACATGATTGTAATCTTTACTAACTAATCTATTGCTTGCTAGGATGTCATTCTATACATGCTTAAAATGATTACATTTGGATAAAATAATTTTTACCTGCATATTTCCCGAAAGACATATTTATCATTTGATTTATTTGGTTTTGGGTAGAATTGTCATTTTAAGTGATTTTTGCTTGAGGACAAGCAAAGTTCACGTGTGAGGATATTTGATATGCTCCAAATTATACATAAAAACCCTATCAAAAGCATATCAATTGTTCCTTAATATCTTCCTTAAAATGATGATTATGTACTTAAAATCATTAAATTGTGTTTTCATGTGTTGTAAAGGGCAAGATGGACAAAAGAAACATATTTAACAAGAAATTGAAGAAATATGAGCTTTCAAGTCCAAGCATGGGGTCGTGCCTCATTAAGCACACCCTCGTGTTTTGCCTGAAACACACCCCCGTGCTAAATTTGGCACACCTCCATGTTTGGACATCTGACAAGACAAAAAGTATTGTCCCTTAAAAGTAAGCATGGGGTCGTGCCCCATGAAGCATGGGGCCGTGCCCCACTTAAAACATGGGGCCGTGCCCATTTGTCACGTACGAGCCGACCAACTTTCATAAGCATTGTACTAACATAGATTCGTGCCTTTTAGGCATGGGGCCATGCTTAAAAACTCAAGAATGCCTATAAATAGAGGCCTTAAGTTCACCATTTTAAGGAGTTTTTGGTGGGGAGTTACTCTGCAGAACTCTTTCAGGAATCAAGTTTTATAGACCATTTGGAGGCTCGGGAGGTTCATATAATACTTGAAAGAATCTCGGAATTGTCTAAACATCATCCATTGTGGATCACTGGTTTGATTGTTCCATTTCACCGATGAATTCATATCTATCTTCTATGTTGTATGTTATTATGTTCAAGCTTGTTATGAGCTAAACTCTCATTATCATCCTAATTGGATAAAACTTATGTAATTTGTGATGAACTAATGGTGTGATTTATATTGTGTTAATGTTATGGTGGTCTTGGGAAAACTTTTGATGGGTAGCACCTACATTTGAACGGGAAGTTATAAACTTATGATTTGTAATTATGAATGTCATACATAGTTTAAAAATGTATGATCAACTTTTATTCGGGAAACCGGTCTTCATAATAAATCTATGACTAATTAACTAGAGATGGTTATTAGAAATCATATCACCTTAACTTTCTGATCATTTACGGGTTCCCTTTTATTAGTTTGAGAAATCTTCAATAATTGTTATGGTTTTCTAAAATTAATGGTATATTAAAAGGAACTTGATCAACTCTATTCTTAACATTAAGTTATGTTTCTAGAAATCATATGTCGAAAAGGTCATAAAAGATTTACCTACATTACTAGGGCTTTGACCTAAGCAGTAAATCTCAACCTGACATGGTCCTAGTCACTACGGAGCGGATAGACGAGATATCACGCCAGCTCACCTTTATAAACATTAACACAATTACTTTAATCAATATCTTTAATCACACCACCAATTCATCACAGTTACATAAATGTTATCTAATTAGGTTGATAGCCTTTATCCCCTGATTTTAAATCCAAGAGTTTCAACCTTGTTTTACTTTATTCTTACTGCTATTTTTTAAACCCTAATTTACATCAAGGCAACTTATCATTTTCCTAAATAAAAATCAAATCTGGTAGTCAGTCATTAAGATTGTTGAGTAGGCTTAGTGTGTCCACGGATTGATACGCGATTCTTACCAACACTATATCACGATAGGTAAGCTTGCCTTTTGTGTACGTAGTTTAGTATTAGTAATAACCAATTAAAACTGAATCTGTGCTAAAAACCATTATCAAAATATATATACTTTTCACACGTATCAGTCCGCCTTCATCATAAAGCTTCAGATGCTCCCTGATGGTGGTTTCATTGACAGTAATCTCATGTCCGCATACTCTCGACCTGATAACCCTTTGACCGTTAAGCATGTCGTTTTGACCACTGGCCCAGAATTCAGCCATATGGTTTGAGTAAATGGTGGGTTAATGGTCAGAGCAGTAAAATATGTTGATTGGGTTAGGAATTGGATGATTGGGAGCAAAATCGGCATCCATGGAAGAGTCAAGGATAGCGAACTGGTTATACTGGGGATTGAAGGTCGTTGTTTGGTGAAGATATTGTTCGATTGAGTTTGAGAGTAGTAATTTGAGAGTGAGTTAAGATGACAATGGAAATTTTTGGGATTTTATAGTGGTAAAGAAGATAAGAAAGAAGGTCAGAAATATTTAAATGGTAGTGAAAAATCAAACCGATAAGGTGAAAGGACGTTTTGGGTTCCGATTTGACAGTGAAGGTAAGAAAGACCTTTTAAAATATTCCGACAATCATCAACAAATTTTACTTTTTGCAGAGTGGGGCCTAAAGATTTCTGTTACATAGTAAAGTTTTCTTCTGAGAGTAAAATTGCTTCCGAGAGAACACTTGTGTTTCTTTATCTGGATTGTCTTTCAAAGCCACATTATCTTCCAAAGCAAATTATGTCTTGAAGACAAATTTCCTTCTGAGAATAAAGTGTTCTTCTGAGAGAAAAACTTAGTAGCCTTCAGAAGGAAACTTGATCTATGATCAAATTTTCTTCTGAGGTTAAAAACTCTTCGGAAGAGAATATTTGTTTAGAGGAATTTGCCTTCGGAAGATGAATAAGGATTTCTTCCAAGGGTAAATTTCTCTTCAGAAGAATTTATACTTAGAGAATTTTGGAGAAAACCTTTTGTAACAGGGCATAGATTGTAAAAAAACAACTTAGACATGACATATTTTTAAAAGATTTTCAGAGAAGATTTACTAATTGATATTGATCATCCTAATAGCCGTAATTAAATACTTAAATATTTATTCATCAAGGTCTTTGGTGAATAAATGAGCATATTGTTCATTTGAATCAACCTTAACTAGTTTGATCAAGTTTTTTTCATTTATATCTCGAATGAAATGATACCTGATGTCAATACGTTTTTTTGTGATAGAAATAGCACTCTTGTTGTCTATGTGGATAGGAATCTCCATGAAATTGAAACCATAGTCTAACATCTGATTCTGAATCCATAGCAGTTTATTCAGCTTCAGCAGTTGATGTAGAGACACATGATTGCTTCTTGCATTGCCAAGAGATAATCCTACCACTAAGAAATTAACATCCTTCTGATGTGGATTTCTTGTTAATATTGCAGCCACCATAATCATTGTTAGTATAACCATAAAGGTTGAAATTCTTGTTCATAGGATACCAAAGGCCCAGTTTGGGAGCTTCTTTAAGGTATCTAAGAATTCTCTTGACAGCAATTAGGTAAGACACCTTAGGAGTAGCCGGATATCTTGCACACATACAGGTTGCAAACATGATATCAAGTCTACTTATAGTGAGATACATTAGAGATCCAATAATTGCCCTGTACTGATGTTGATCAGTATCCTCCCCCTCGAAATCAGGACAAAGATTGTGATTTCTTTGTATAGGTGTCTTGGCTGGCTTACAATCTTTCATTTCAAATCTTTCTAAAATGTCATTGACATACTTAGACTGATTGATGAAGAACCCTTATTCCATTTGTTTTGCTTGAATACAAGGAAGAAATCCATCTTTCTCATGGAACTCATTTCAAATTTCTTCCTTATAATGCTTTCAAAGTCCATATATATTTGGTTGTTTGATGAACCAAATATGATGTCATCAACATAGACTTGAACAAGTAGCATATCCTTCCTAGATTTCTTTATGAACAATGTCTTGTCTATGGTGCCTCTAGTGTAGCCATTCTTCAAAAGAAACTGAGACAATGTCTCATACCACAGCTTAGGTGCTTCGTGTAGCCCATAAAGAGCTTTATCCAGTTTGCACATATAGTTAGGATGTTGTGGGTCTTCAAATCCAGGTGGCTGACACACATAGACTTCTCTGTCGATATCTCCATACAGGAAAGCATATTTAAAATCAAGTTGATGGACTGTGAGGTTATTAGATGCAGCAAAAGCAAGTAAGATTATCACAGCCTCAAGTCTTGTAACAAGTGCAAAGACATCAGTGTAATCTATCCCTTCCTCTTATGTGTATCCTTGAACTGCAAGCCTAGCCTTGTTTTTGATGATAAAACCTCTATCATCTCTTTTATTCTAGAACACCCACTTAGTGCCAATAGGGACTTGACCAGGTGGTAATGGACATAGGTTCCATACTTTTTGGCTCTTGAATTGAAGCAACTCTTCTTGCATTACTTCAACCAAACTGTTGTCCTTGAGAGCTTTTTCCACCTTCTTCGGTTCCAATTAGGAGAGAAAGCACGAGTACAAGCAGACATTCTCGTTATGAGTTTGTCTTCTAGTTCTCACACCTTCTGAGACATTCCCAATGATGTTCTTAGCTGGATAAGTGTTGTGAATCCTGAGTCTTGAAATTACATCTAGTTGCATAGGTAGACCCAGGTTTGAAAAATTTTGCTCATGATTGTGAAAATTGATTCCAACTGATGTCTCATACTCATTCATTGAGGACTGATTGAATGAATGAGTGGCAACATCAATGGTGTTTTACTGTGGAGCAGTATTAACAGTTGTCTATTCCTCCAGATTACTGTCTTCATCAGCTTGGTGTTGAGAGTTGAAGTTGTTAGCAGATAAGTTTTGAGGCTCAACTGACTGATAACTTGTTGAAGCTCCACTGTTTCCTCTGATATTCAAGCTTTTAGGAGTTGTAGTAGTGGGAGCTTGCTCTTCATGTCTTCTTGGACAAATTGGAATAAGTCTAGGTAACTTAAACAGTTGATCATTTAGAATATATAGGAAACAATTCTAAGTCAAAGATATGGTCAGGGCCATTCCCCTTAACACAAGGAGTGTGCTCATTTACAATAATATTGAATGATTCCTCAAATTGTTGATTTTTAATGTTGTATACTCTATAATCTTTAGAGCTTGAAAAGTATCCAAAAAAGATAGCATCATCTGATTTTTCAGGAAATTTTGCTAAATTGTCTTTTGTGTTAAGTATGGTATACCTGCTACCAAAGGACCTTAGAAAGCCAATGAACGGTGGCCTATTGTTCTATAGAGCGTAAGGCGTTTTTCCATGGGGCTTAGCAATGAGAATCCTGTTCTGCACATAACATGCAATGTTGACTACCTCTATCCAAAAAGTTACACGTAGCTTTGAATCAGCTAACATGGTTCTTGTAGCCTCAATAAGTTTCATTTTCCTCCTCTCAGCAACACCATTTTTTTGAGGAGTTCTAGAAGCACTTTATTGTCTGGTAATCCCTTTTGAGTTATAGAATGAGTCAAGAACTGGATTCTTAAACTCAGTCCCTTGATCACTTCTAATTGTTTTCACCTTGTGATTAATTTGATTTTCTATTTTATGAATAATAGATTTTAACGTTTTAGGAGTTTCATCCTTAGTTCTTAAAAAGAATACCCTTGTGATTCTTGTAAAATCATCAACTATCACAAGGCAATATGATTTCCTTCCAGCGATCATTATACTGGTGGGACCAAATAGATCCATGTGCAATAAGTGTAATAGAGTGGTGATGGAAATAACTTATGTGGATTTGTGGATTGCCTTATGTTGTTTTCCTTTAAGACAAGCAACACAGTTATCTTTACAAAAAAACTCCTTTTAGGCACTCCAAGTACCAAGTTATTTTTAACTAGCTTATTCATGGTTTTAAAATTAACATGACGCATTCTTTTATGCCAAAGATTTGATTCATCACCATTTGCTTTGGAAAGAAAGCATGAAACTTCACCTAGTGGAGAAGCATTGTTCATATCCAGCTTGTACATATCTCCTTTCCTAGGAGATCTAAGAAGCACCAATTCCAAAGGAATTGTCATCCCAGGTTTGAGGATAATGCACTCGTGTTCTATGAAAAGCATTTGATGCTTTTGGTCACAGAATTAAGAAACACTCAAAAGATTGTGTTCAAGCTGTTAACAAAGTGTACTTTGTCTACTTTTATCTTACCATTGGATACATTACCTCTACCAGAAATATATCATCCGACTTCACCTCCAAATTGAACAGGATCTCCATTAAAATGTTGAAATTCTTACAGGAGAGATCTATTCCCTGTCATATGCCTGGAGCATCCACTGTCTACAATCTAAATATTTTCATTTTTGTCATGTGGATGTCCTTGCACATAAGGTGAAATTTTAGTAACTATTGGAAGCCCAGGCCTTATTGGTCTTGGGATCTTCTAATATTGATGACATAATTGAACCAAAATGTATGCATGGGGGTTCAACTATGGTTTGTGAAGAAGAGGTTTGGGCTGCAGCATCTTGCCTGTTCTTCCATTCCATCCAATGGTTGATTAGTGTAGATGAGCCTGAAGAGGCTTGAGCAGCAGGACTTGCTTCTGAGCCTTCTTTGTTCTCAGAAGAATTTGCCACCACCTTTTCTTTCGAAGCAGTCTTTTTCTTGAAAGATTTCAAAGGATTCTTTTTATTCCTTTTTTTCTTTGGATTTTTCTTCTGAAGCTATTTTTCTTTCGAAAGAATGAGTTTCTTCCGAAAACAACTTGGCTTTGGAAACAAGCTTTCCTTTCTTTAACACTTGAAACATATGATACGGTCCAAATGTGAAACCTTCCTTGACTCCTTCTTTCTTAACATTGTTTGCATAATGTGTGTTTCCTGGATTGTAGTAACAATCTTTAGCCAAGTGGTTATGCAGACCACAAATTATGCACTCAATGTTAGCTTTGATGGGATATGAGGATTGTTGTTTCTTGCACTTGTTTTCTTCTTCAACACCCTTTCCCTTTAACTTCTGATTCTTCAGCTGGACTGGAGTATTCGTACTATACTTCTTTCCTGAATCAGAGTTTCCAGCCACTTGGAATCCAGCTGAGATGAATACACCCTTTTTGCCTCGGGTCTATTTTCATCTTAGACTCAGCCACCTTCTTAGCAGTTTTCCTAGATGCACTCACCTTGTTATTTCTGTCTTTCGTGGTAAGAGTTTCATCCTCAGCTTTGTGGATGAGGTTTTCTACTATTAGTCCTCTTGATCAAGATAATAATGCAATTGATTAATAAACTCAAACAAATCCCACTGAGAACACAAATATCAACGATATTTGTTAACAATATAGTCAAACACTACAAAATATGGATGAAAATGATAAACACCTTATGAACACTCAATAAACCCTTGTTTGATCTGAATTGATTGTAGCAGAAATTACAAAAGTGAAAGTCCCTCAATAAATGGCTCATTCAAGCTCCCCAAACCCTAATAACAACTTAACTATTTATAGTGAATATAATATTTACTAATGACACATTAAGCCCCTAGACTTAAACTAATTAGGGAAAATACAAATAAAACATAAAAATGACTAAAACAAGATTAAATATATTTTGTTGACACAAAATATATTTATTAACAGTAAAACTCCTAGTCAAATATATCTTCAACGTCTCGTCTTGATTCTTCATCTCGAACGCGTCTGTTTGACTTTTCCGATGACTTTGACTGTGACATTGACTTTTGTTGACTTTGACTGTGTTTATAATATAGACTATCCTTTTCAGACCCAACAATACTCCCACTTAGTCTGTCATTATCAACGTCTTGTATCATCTTCAGTTTCGATAAGTTAATCAAAAATGATAATCAATCTCTCCCTACATTGATGATCTGTTGCTGAAGATCTTTCATCTCACAGTCTCCCCCTTTTTGTATGCTCCCTCTCTTCGTGTGCATCTTTTGTGAATAATCAGGAACAACTTTTCCAACTCTCTATACTTGAGTGCTTCAAAAGATGCAGGAAGAGGAATCCTAGCTTGATATCTTCTGCAAACTTAAAGAACAGGTTCTTTGGTCTAGTACTTTGCTCAGCTGATGATCGGCCATCACTTGTAGCAAAATCTGCACCACGAACACAAACACATTCTTCACATTTCTCGTTAGAAATACAAATAAACCCGTGTTTATCTGTAAATATAAACAAGCGAAACCATGATCGTTTGTGTGTTCAATTTCTCGTGAAATGCATGAAAAATATGAGATCGTTTCAATAGCATAATATGGAAGAGTTTGAAAAATAATTTGAAATGAAAAATCTTTTCGAATTTTAATTAATTAATTAATTATTATTATTATTATTATTATATATAATTAATTTTTTTATATATATATTTATAATTTGAGAACCAAGAATTGATTTAATCATGAGATCACATTCTCAAGATATACTAAAGCACAAAGATATAATTAAACATCGACGAGTAAGTGAGATCACACTGATACAGAGACTGATCACAATTTTAAATTTTTTGATAGCCAAAACAGTTCAAGAATGATTGTCGGTATGTTTGTCCAAATTAAACCCATGCCTTATTCTTTTCAACGAGAGACCTGCAACTGATTTGATCATGTTTTAGGTTCAATTAGAGAAGCTCAGATAACTTGGTTCCCATAGACATCCAGCAAGAACTTATCCCGTCATCAGGGCTTATTAAGTATAAAGAGTGACTCCTCGAGATCATATTTTTCTGACAAGCACAAATATAATGATATTTGAGAATCATAGAGATTGAGATTTGATGATTTGATTCTTCTTGAGATGGACATAGACAATGATCATTTGAGGACCATTGTGAATGTCATATATATGTGTAAGTATTTGGTGGAGCTTTCGACAATGATCTTTGATGTAAGAATCATTGTGATATTATTTGAAGGGAAACCAGATGATGAGTGCTCCAGGTCTATACTTCCATATAACAGAGAAGAAGATCATCCGAGCGTGCTGATGAGAGCTTCAGGTATATACTCATGTATAATAGAGAAGATCATCACTCAAGGTCAATGCTACCGCATAGCAGAGGAGATAAACACGCACTTTATTTTATTATTATTGTACATTCTGAAAGAGTCATAAGTGACTCAAACAGAGGCTTTTCTGAAGAGCATAACTAGAAGCGTTTGTTTTTGCTAACTATGTGCTCAGTTCAGGGCTAGGGTGAGGGTGATTTCGGATTTTAGGGGAATCAAGGCAGAAGTCAGATACTCCAAACCCATTTTTAACGAGACTTGTAACTTTGTGCAGAACGAGATTTCATGGAAATGATCATTGTCACCGAGTTCTAAAACTTTAATTAGGCTATAGAATCACTTTTTACTTCGTTTCAGGCTAAGCCTACCAAGCGTATCATATAATGAAACTGTCTTTTTCATATTTTAGAATTTTAAGTGATACAGACATCTACATCAGTTACTATCATTCCTCACAAAGTACAAGTCATG
>BJCN01307941.1:0-10915 GCA_018326445.1 Flaveria brownii
CTCATTGAGGCTGCAAGGTCAATGCTGGCTGACTCAGGGCTGCCACTGACCTTTTGGGCTAAAGCTGTCAACACAGCTGGCTATGTGCAGAATAGAACCTTAGTGAACCAAAGGTTGATGAAGACTTCTATTACTTGAAGTTGAATTATGAAATCTTTGTTTGCGTGTCAGTTGATATTGATGAATGCAGCTTCTAGCCATATGATTTGGCTTGCCACACACATTACAACAGTTTTATGATACGCATTAGGCTCTCGTGTATTTCTCATGAACTGTTTATGATAACCACCAAAGTTATCATAGAATCTGGCTTTAGTATTTCCTCGGCATTATGATTCTTTAACAGTCTCTTATTTCATTCTTTTCTTAAGAACATTTCTAGTTGAATCCGAAAGAATTGAGCTATGTTTCCCAACAGATTGATTCAACTCTAAAGCCGATGAGGCATGCACAATGGCTTTAACCTTTTAAGTCGCATGTATTGAACTGGGACTAGTTTCCTTGATAGATCTATAAACATCTTATTTCATGGAGTCAGTAGTAACAGGAGTTATTTTTAAAGAAACAAGCATTTGTTTCCTTAAAGATATGCCTTTTTAAACAAATCTATTCTTGAAATCAGTTTTCAAGTCAGATACAAATGTTGTAACATGTTTTCTTTCATTTTCTTTATGAAGAATCTTTGATTTTAATTTCTTTTTTTGGTTAGACATGTTTGAACAATTATTTATAGAAAGAAAATCATCAGAAATTTCATTGATAACAAATGATGATTTACATGAAGATTTTTCATTACAACTTTTATTATCCATAAAAAATCTCATCATCACTTTCCAAATCTTCAACCAAACCTTCTCTCTTCATATTTTCTGCAAAAGAACTATCATCATTAATTTTAATTTCTATTTTTTTGATAGGTCAACAGTCAATAAAACATTGACTGGAGGTATTAAGTCTGATTTTGGTTGAAAACCTAATCCATAGGTATGTTTTCAACTTATATGGTAATAGATGAAGGTAAACATGTAAAATGATGATTAATTGGTTGTGCAATGTTAGAATATCCAACTCCGTTTTTACCACCATTAATTTTTTGAGTCATTTGAGACTTGATTATACCTTCAACAATGTTTGAAGACAACTCAAACTTTTCAACTGTTAATTTTGCAGATAAGAGTTCATTGTTAAGTTTGTTGATTTCTAAGGATAGCTCATTAGTACATATTTTTATGTCACACCCTCAAAATCCACTAAGGGCGTTTTACCGTCAGGCGTGCGACATAATTAGGATCTCAGATAAACATCAGTTACACCAAAAGACTAGATAATTACAAAAACATATAAGTTGCTTGATAACGGTGAAATAAACCCAACATCTTTATTATTGGGAAGTGAATTTAAGTAAATGTAAATGTAGATAAACCACTAAGCCCGTTTAAAAGTAAATGATGATGACATGCAATGAATGTTGTGCACCTAGATATGCCATATCACTGACCTGATAGAAAACATGCAAAGATTAGTACAAATACTGGTGGGTTCACAGGTTTATAAAAAATAGTAGGTAATAATAAAGAAATCCCGATTCAGTAATCAAAGTATATAAGTAGGTAGCTAGCCTACAACAAGTCATTATGTGTATGAAGTCGCAACCGAGCTGACATTAATAATCTAATTAATGCCCCGGCTATGGATAAAAGACCACAACACTGTAAATCAAGCTAACCATTCACCAGTTTGACCTCCAGACAAGCTAGCGCGACAAGCCATGGAGGGGTTTATTAAACCCAGTACATCTACTAACAATCACCTCGCTAATACAATATTAACGGTCGGAAGAGGTGTAGTGTAACAGAATAATACACAAGTATAAGCGATATTACCAATCTAAGGTACCGTATAGTTTATGAAAACAACATGTTTCTCTCCCACAAAAAGAGAGTATAGTATGAAAGTGGGCTGTAAACTCACCTTTAACGCATAACAACGAGTACAAAAGCATGAAGATTAAGGTTTTCCGATTAACCTGGATTTCAGTTAAAATACAATTAATATTGATTGTTAATTATAAACATAAGAAGGGTTCTGTTTCGCATTCACGGTTACGATGCATGATAACGATTAAATTCCGTATTCACAAGCAAGCATGATCAAATATAACGTCACGCACACATAAAACTCAATTATCCTCGCATATTCACGGCAATAAATATAATTATTATCTGTACATTTTAATTGTATAAAGTTATATTGTAAAGCCCACATTATTTAATACATACAACACACCTATAACATATTTTGTATATACATACATGTGATGCACTTGTATGGTATATATATATATATGTACATATCATAACACATAATGCACACTCATAATATATATATAATTAGCACATATATAATATCACTAGGAGGCTTAATCACCATGCACTTTACAATAACAACTCATTGTTAATTAATACCCCATTAAACCCACACCACAAGTAAATCCTAACATGAACCATACTCCTACATGAATGATCATCATCCACCTAATCCAAATCAAATTACACCCCCACTTACTAGTACATGCACTTATGGGTTCTTTAAGAAAACCTAACCCACTTTAAACATCAACTATGACAACCCACACATGCAAATACATAGTCATAGATACACACACACACTTTTTAAAAATATACCAAAAAGAGCACCCACCCAAGTCCACGTACATACATATAAGCATACTCACACACACCTTATAAACATCAAATGTAAAGCATGCATAGATTCACAGAAATTTATGTGCAGCCCCCTCACATCAAAGAAACACACGACCATTACATGCACAACATCATAAACTACAAAAGACAACATCTGTTGATTGCATTACAAAACAACATTATCATTATGTGTGAATGGATGACAGTCTTGCCCCACCATGTAGCCTCCCTACGTGCCATCCTTGACAACCACTATCTGCCAATTGAAAATGCATAAAAGTTAGTGTTGTTGAGTGAGCTCTAGTTTTATAAGTATCAAAATACTTTATACGTTTCGTACGTAAAAAACCCCTTTTTCTTTAAAATACTTTCCTTGCCTTCGCACGTGATCGTTCATCATACATACAACAAAATATAACCTTGTTCATCACTCTTTATCACACGTGTTCATTCATTTCGTACTTTATCATTATGGTTCGTTTCGTACTTTATCGTTATCGTTCATTTCGTACTTTACCCTTATCGTTCATTTCGTACTTTATCGTCATTGTTCGTTTCGTACTTTATTATCATCGTTCGTTTCGTACTTTATTATTATCTTTCACTGATTCTAGATTCTGTCAAGCTTTTCCCTCATCGTGACCCGAAGCCACCATTCAAGGCACAAAGCCCCGTTTATAACTGACATAAAGCCGTATCATATCTTGGCACCAAGCCCGGCGTCGAATGACAAGGATCCCGTTTCATACTATGGGTTCAGTCACCAAGACTGGTCCCCTTGTGTGTGAACCCTCACGATTAGTCAAAATCGCAAGTTATAAAACACATAGTTAAGCTAACGACTCTCAAAGAGTTGTGATCCTCCTTCAAATCTGCTTGCAAGCCTTTTCTTTCTTTCATTAGGTTTCACTTTTAATATTTGTTATCTTTCACTTTGTTATGTTATACTTTACGTTCATTCACACATACGTCATACTACGTAAAGTCACAACATAATACTTGACGTATATTACAATATAAAATATATGTTTTGTAAATTATTAAAAAGATAGCACACCATGCACATATGCATGAAATACATTCATCATTTACCTCTTACATATCTATGCACAAAACCTCACTTATTCATGCTTAGAATAGTCCAAAACGGTCCAAAAGTCAAACTAGGGTCAAACCCTAAAATATTGTTTTTTCTCAAAATTTCAGAAAATTTTCTAAGTGTTGGGCGCATGGGAACTATTTGCGCGCATGGGGACTGTTTGGGCGTTTCTCCACTATGCAGGCGCATGAGCCTATACTTAACAATTTCTCACTTAGGCGCATGTGCCTCTTGGGCGCATGGGCACTATTTAGGCGCATGACCCTATACTTAGGCGTTCAGCCAAAACCTAGGCGCATGATGCACTGTTTAGGCTCATCAACCTACACTTAAACTTTAAAGCAAAATTTTTAGGCGCATGAGCCCTATTTGGGTGCATGAACACCAACATGTATGTTTCTAACATATTTTTAAGTCCCAAATACCAATTCAACCTATTCTAAGCTCAATATAACCACTCTAAACATCATCCAAGTATGAACAACCATAAAACATCCAAACTCATTCACATATACATATGGGTATATACATCAAAATCATAAAAATTGTTTTGCATGCATTTTCAGCCTTGAAAATCTTTAAAACATGTAAAATATGGGGTCTAGAAACTCACCTAAGCTGCACTCAAGTTCAAACTCTTCAACTTGAGCTTCTCAGATGATTCTAACACTTAAACATGTCCAAAAACACATACCCGAACACATACATATACATGAGAACATGTAGAAACCGGTTTCCTGGTCAAAACCCATAAAAAGCAAACCAAAAACTCATAAAAGTACTTACTAAACATAAACACAGCTTCTTCTTCTTTTCCAACCGAGAGAACTTTGGTTCTTGTTTCTTTCACTCTCTCAGCCGATAAAAGCAGATTATGAGGGTTGATATGGACGGCCATGCTTAAAGTAATAATAAAATATTTGACTTTTGTTCTTTTACACAAAGCCCCCCTTCACTTTTTTTCATTTTACTTTCTTTTAAGATACTTCTCCTTTTCTTTCTTATTATTTTTCTTTTCATTTATTCGACTAAAAATTTTGAGTGTTACAAGTCTACCCCCTTAAAGAGGTTTCGTCCCCGAAACTCATCACTCTTCGAATAACCGTGGGTAATGTTGTCTCATCTCTTCTTCAATCTCCCACATAGACTCTGAACCCTTTCTGTGTTTCCACTGCACATGCACTAGCGGAATCACTTTATTCCTCAACCTCTTTTCTTTTCGATCAATGATTGCCACTAGTTGCTCTATATAGTTGAGATGTTCATCCACTTCAATATCATCTAGTGGTACAACCATATCTCATTGGCTAAGCACTTCCTGAGATGAGATATATGGAATGTCAGATTAATTCCACTTAACTCATCTAGCAAATCTAACCGATAGGCCACCTCTCCTACTCGTGTGATGGTTCGGAAAGGTCCTATGTACCTCGGGCTCAAGTAACCTCGCTTTCAGAATGGATGATTCCTTTCCAAAGTGAGACCTTTAATATAACTCGGCCGCCCACCTTGAATTCGATCGGTCTATGCTTCTTGTCGGCATATGACTTTTGTCTATCTCTCGCCGCTTTCATGAAAGCCTTGATCTTCTCTAACTTCTCAGTCATAGCCTAGATCACCTCAAGGCTTCCCAACTCTTTCTGTCTAATATCACCCCCAACATATGGGTGTCCTATACCTTCTACCGTATAGCATCTCATAAGGTGGCACACCAATGCTGACATGATAACTGTTATTGTACGAAAATTCTACTAACGGTAAATGATCATCCCAACTTCCTCCAAAATCGATTACGCATGCTCGGAGCATATCCTCGAGTGTCTGGATCGTCCTCTCAGACTGACCTTCTATCTAAGGATGATACGCCATGCTAATGGGTAGCCTCTTCCCGATCACATCATGGAATCTCTTCCAAAACTTCGATGTATATCAGGTGTCACGATTTGACATGATAGAAACTGGCACACCGTGACGTGCTACAATCTCTTTAAAGAATAGATCTGCCAATCTCTCGGATGAATACGTCTTGCGGATCGGTAGGAAGTGAGCACTCTTCATCAGTCGATCAACAATTACCCAAATGGTATCGCACCCCCTCACCGTACGAGGAAGCTTAGTAATAAAGTCTATGGTGATGTGTTCCAACTTCCACTCGGGTATATCCAACGGCTGGATCTTCCCATATAGCTTCTGATGTTCTGCCTTCACTTGCAAACAAGTAAGGCACTTGCTCACATACTGTACTACGCCACGCTTCATTTCTAGCCACCAATAATCTTTCTTCATATCCTAATACATCTTTGTGGCACCAGGATGAATTGAGTATCGAGTCTTATGAGCTTCACCCATACTCCACGCCCATAGATCTCCGTAACGAGGGATCTATATCCGTCCATTTCGGTTTTTAACACCGAGAGTGTTTTTACCCAATTTTGTGACTAGACCTCTCATTCATTTGGAATTTAGGAAATCTTCTTTCAACGGCTCTTCTTGAAATTCTTTCACTTGGTTCATCACATCAGCGGTCATAACCAACTGATAAGCTTTCACCTGAATCGGCTAGGGTCTCTTTTTCTGGCTAAGGCCATCGGCCACAACCTTGGCCTTACCGGGATGATAATGGATCTCATAGTCGTAATCTTTGATGAGTTCTAACCATCTCCTCTGTCTCATGTTGAGATCCTTTTGCTCGAAGAAGTACTCTAAGCTCTTGTGGTCGGTGAAGATGGTGCACTTTGTCCCGTATAAATAGTGCCTCTAAATCTTCAACGCGAAAACCACAATCGCTAACTCAAAAATCATGGCTAGGATAGTTGACTTCGTGGGTTTTCAACTGTCGAGATGAGTAGGCTATTACCCTTCCACATTGCATTAACACGCAACCTAGTCCCGAATAAGAAGCATCTAAATATACCACTAAGTCTTCACTCCCTTCGGGTAACGTCAAAACAGGAGCTTTAGTCAATCTTGTCTTTAACTCCTCAAAAGCATCCTCCTGTTTCTGACCCCACTTAAACTTCATATCTTTGCGGGTCAGCTTGGTCAAAGGTGAGGCTATCTTCGAAAAGTCTTAGATGAATCTCCTGTAATAACCCACCAAACCCAAGAAACTACGGATCTCGGATGGCGTCTTTGGAGAGTTCTATTGCATCACTGCCTCAACCTTTGCCAGGTCTACCATAATTCCTTCAGCATTCACCGCGTGAGCACCTCGCATAACCTATAAACACACTTAGAGAATTTAGCATACAACTTTTCTCTACTAAGTGTCTCCAATACTTCACGCATGTGGCCGGCATGTTTTTCCTTGTTCTTCAAATAAATCAGGATATCATCAATAAACACAATCATTGATTTATCTAATATTGGCCGACACACTCGGTTCATCAAATCCATAAAGACAGCTGGCATGTTAGTCAAACCAAAAGACATGACGAGAAACTCGTAGTGTCCATAATGCGTACGAAAAGCTGTCTTAGGAATATCAGTTCCTTTACCTTCAGCTGATGGTAGCCAGATCGGAGGTCTATCCTTGAGAACCAACTGCACCTTGCAACTGATTAAACAAGTCATCAATCCATGGTAACGGATACCAATTCTTTACCGTCAATTTTGGTAGTCTATACACATCCTCATACGACCTTCCTTCTTCTTCACAAACAATAACGGAGCACCCTAAGGAGAGATGCTCGACCGGCTAAATCCTTTATCCATCAACTCTACAGTTGAGCCATTAGCTCTTTCATCTCGGTTAGGAGCTAATCAATATGATGCTTTGGCAATGGTTTGAGCACCGAGTATCAAATCAATCTGGAATTCAATTTCATAATCCGGTGGCACACCTGGTAAGTCTTCTGGGAATACGTCTGAGAAAAAACACACCACTTGTATGTCGGACAGTTGTGGTTCTGACGAGTCCATAACTTTCATGTAGGATAGATAGGCACTACATCCACGTCTCATGCACTTTTCCGCCACCGCCATCGAAATCACCTTTGGAACCATGGTGACGCGATCGCCGTAAACCATCACTGAACTCCCATCAGGCGCAATTAATCGTATCATCTCCTTGCGACCCATAATGTTTGCCTCATAGGTTTCTAACCAATCCATCCCTAGTACTACATTGAATCTGCCTAGGGGCATCACATGTAATTTAGCAGAAAATCTATGGCCTTCTAGTTCTATGATACAGTCATCTATCATATCAGTAATTCTAGTGGAATTGCCAATAGCAGTTTCTATGTTGAATGGCTTATTAATACTCTTACTACTAACAGTCAACTTAGCACAGAAAGTAGCATAAATAAAACTCCTACTAGCAACAGAATCAAATAACACAGAGGCACAAATTTGGTGTACTAGAAACGTACCTAACACGACATCGGGATCCTCTCTGGCTTCCTCCAGCGTCATCGTGAAAGCTCTAGCAGTTGCCATCTGTCCTCCTTCCTCTGGCTTCTTTTTTGCACCAGAACTCACAACCCTTGGCTTCTTCCAGTCCCTGCTCACATGGCCCTCCTCGCCACAGTTATAACACCGTATATCTCCACATATCTTCACCACATGTCCGGGCTTCCTGCATTTTGAAGCACACATTCAAACGCCACTTACATTCACTAGCGTGCTCTCTCCCGCATTTGCCACACCTCTTTATCCCCGAACTTAAGGACACCACCCTTCGGTCATCCACTTTCCTCGTTTTGTTGTTTGGAGTGAAACCACCACGTCCAAACCTTTTCCTACCCTAACTTTCATCACCATTACCCGTTTTCTTCACCTCGACTATTGCCACTTCCCTCACATCATACAACCTACCCGCTAGGTCTACCATCGATCGAATGGTACCTGGCCGGGCAGCGATCAGATGCCTGTGAACGTCAGCTGGCAATCCCTGCATGTACTTCTTGATCTTCCTCAACACCAGTGTCACCTAATGTGGCACCAACCTTACCATCTCATTAAACTTTATGGTATATTGCTAGTGTTTCATGGTGCCTGCCACTAACTATTGGAACTCCCTCTCTATCTTGTTAAGGTCCGGGTGAGGACAGAATTCCTCGATCACCAGCTTCTTCAACTCTAACCACCTCATCCTTCAAATAGCTCTGCTAACCTCAACCTGGACAATATTGTCCCACCGGCATAACGCCATGTCCACAAACGAGTGGGTAGCAAACTTCATCTTCTGATCTTCTCAACACTCGCTGATATTAAGTACCGCCTCTATTTCCCTCACCCATCGGTGAGCAGCAGCAGAATTCCTCGATCACCAGCTTCTTCAACTCTCATCCTCCCTTACAGCTTTGATCACTTCAGTCACTATAGATGGTAGAATCGTCTGCATGACTTGATGGACTTCCCCTACCATCGCCTCTTTCACCTAAGCCCTTAACTTCACACTTTCATCACCTCCTTCCTGGTGATGCATCTTGGGCTCTTCACGGGCCCTCTCAGTAGTCTTATTCTTGTTCCTAGTGACACGTGGATCAGCACCACGTCCTCCCTGTACTCCTCTCCTAGAGGCCTTAGATGATCTACCTCCAACCATTCTCTAATCACCAGAAGATTCAAACACTAACACGACCATTCAAGGAATGAATCAGTTTATGTTAAGTATAGTAAGTCCCTAATTACAGTGGCCAGTTATAAATAGCCACATACTTTACCTTTCACATCCCAAGCATTTGCTATCCTGACTACATCATAATCTAAATCTACTATGAACACATCACCAAATAGCACACGCATATAACTGCAATTTACTTCGAGAAAATAAATACCTGATGGCACGTGGCTACTCGGGCTGGCATCCCTTTTCCTTTAGTCCCATTCTCAGTTTAAGATTAGGTTTTTGAAAATATTTACCCAATTCACTTAAACTATGGCTCTGATACCAACTTGTAAGGCCCCGTTCCCGGAGACCTCACAGTTGGTCATTCATAGCACTTAACATACATAATATTATACATTTCATAAAACCTTACAGCAGATGTCATTAACAAAAACTATTCATTGTATTAATAAATACTATTGTTATATAATACATATCATTAAACTACAAAAGACAACATCCTTTGATTGCATTACAAAACAACAATATCATTATGCGTGAATGGATGCCAATCTTGCCCCACCAAGTAGCCTCCTTGCATGTCATCCTCAGTAACCATTACCTATTAACTGAAAATGCATAAAAGTCAGTGTTGCTGAGTGAGTTCTAGTTTTATAAGTATCAAAATACTTTATATGTTTCGTACATAAAAATATACACTTTTTCCTTAAAATAATTGCCTTGCCTTCGCACGTGATCGTTCATCATACATAAAACAAAGTATAACCTTGTTCATCATTCTTTATCACACGTGTTCATTCGTTTCGTACTTTATCATTATCGTTCGTTTCATACTTTATCATTGTCGTTTGTTTCGTACTTTACCTTTATCGTTCGTTTCGTACTTTATCGTCATGGTTCGTTTCGTACTTTATCGTCATTGTTCGTTTCGTACTATATTATCATCGTTCGTTTCGTACCTTATTATTATCTTTCACTGATTCTAGATCCTTTCAAGATTTTTCCCCATCGTGGCCTAAAGCTACCATTCTAGGCACAAAGCCCCGTTTATAACTGGCACAAAGCTTGGGGTTGAATGACAAGGATCCCATTTCGTACTATAGGTTCAGTCACCAAGACTGATCCCCCTACGTGTGAATCCTCACGGGTTAGTCAAAATCACACGTTATAAAACACACAGTTGAGCTAACAACTCTCAAAGAGTTGTGATCCTCATTTAAATCTGCTTGCAAGCCTTTTCTTTCTTTCATTAGGTTTCATTTTGCATCTTTGTTATATTTCACTTTGTTATGTTGTACTTTACGTTCATTCACACATACGTCAAGTCACAACATAATACTTGACTTATATTATAATAAAATATACCTTTTGTAAATTATTAAAAAGATAGCACACCATGCTCATATGCATGAAATACATTCATAATTTACCTCTTACATCTCTATGCACAAACCCTCACTAATTTGCACTTAGAATAGTCCAAAATAGTCCATAAGTCAAACTAGGGTCAAACCCTAAAATTCTATTTTTCCTCAA
>BJCN01307968.1:5120-23460 GCA_018326445.1 Flaveria brownii
AATGATACATGTCCCCCTTTAATTTGCTTAAAATTGAAAAGAAGAGATAGATTCCCAGTCATGTGCCTGGATGCCCCACTATCAACAATCCAGGTGTTACTGATAGTGCGGTAGCGGACAACCTGCACAAAAGCAGAAATGATTAGTTCAGGAGTGGGACCCAAGCCTTAACTGGCTTGGGTTTCGCAGAGGTATCACACATCACAAACTCCACCCACTATCCTTCAGAAGATGAGGGCACATTTTCCTTCATCTTGTCCTCACTCTCAGACACACTTGTTGATTTAGCTTTCCACAAACCAGTTTTGTGTAATGCCAGTTTGTGATAAATAGACGACTGGTTTATAGTTTGAACCTTTGTTTGTTTTCAACCCTTGATGTTTCCTCAGTTAACACAGCTTTGCCAGGAGCTTGTCTGTGTTGCCCTTGGTATTTGGGATGGGTATTCGATCTTGTTTTAGAAAACCTTAGTTTATTATCATGAAAAATTTCAATTTTTCTTCTTGGTGTCTGATAGTAAGGACAATTTGGCAAAATATGTCCTCGTTCTCCGCAACTATAACATGATCTCCCTTCAACTGGTCTGGGAGATCTTTTGTGTGGGTGAGAGTGTGGGCTAGAATTGGTCTCTTCCTTCTCAAGTTTAGGTTTCTCACCTTCTTTGACAAATTTGATTGGTTTTACCTTTTGATTACCTTTTATTTTCATTTTGTTGAGATTTTGATGATGAACAGTTTTAGAATGAATTGATTTTGAAACATGAACTTTCGAAACCTACCCAAGAGTAGCATTGCTATTCTCATCATCCCTATTATCAATGACATCCCCATCTATAGCGCCAAAACTAGATGCCTTCTGTTCAGTAACAGATTGCACAGTTTTGCCTGTGGAATCTGGATCACTGACTAGAGGGGTAGCCACCACATGATCCTTGATAGGGTTATTATTTATGGGTCGACATTTTGCATTCAAAAGGATCGCATGTTGTGGTGACACTACTTTATAACCAAGCTCTTCCCCACTGTTTCTTTCTTTGACTAAGTTCAAAACAATATGAGAGGAACTAGCTAGACTGTGAAGTTTTTGATTTGACGATTCAATTTCAACTTGTAAAATAGCTTTTTCTTTCTTTGTTTCATCAATTGTTGAAAGACAGAACTTAATGTCATTTACTTGACTTAGGGCAACAACCTCGGTTTCCCTAAGTTGCTTTCCTAACAAATCAAGTTTTTCTTTAAAGTTGCTTTCATTTTGTTTTAACACTCTATTAGCTTCAGTGCATAATTTCAAATCATTTACCAGACTGTCATTATGATCTAACAACCTAGCAAATTTTAAGTCTATGCATTCACAGAATATATTACATTCAGCACAGGCATGTTTATCAAAAAGTTCGTCTTTAGAATCTACCTGTGGAGAGCTAGAGGTGTCAGCCATAAATGCAAACTTAGATTCCTCGATGACGGGAGATTCCATGCTAGCAGCCGTCAATTCATCTTCAACCAAATGATCAACGACATCCATAGCTTCTTCAACATCTAAATGAGTATTATGAGCTATGTTATCTCCTTCACTAGCTGACCCATCATCAAGATCTTCTACCAGTGCCACATTTGCGTCTCCATCAGACATAAATCTGAAGGACCAGTCCTGTCCTTCATGTCCTTGAGCAACCAAAGCCTTCAAATCATGACTTGTTGATGCTAATTTCTTTTCTTTATCCTGACGGTTTATTGATGGAAAAGGGTTTCCATTTCCAGTTTTCTTAGGCTTTACGCACTCTCATTTGAAATGACCCTTTTTCACCGCAGTTGAAGCATGTAACCTTGGTTTTATCAAAACCAATGGTTGTATCTCTGGTGGCCACCAGATTTTGGCCCGTCTTCTTCACAAACTTCTTAGCCCTTCTAACAGCACTGGCTAAGGCCTACATGATATCCATTCTTTCCAACTCCGTCTCATCTACCTGCTCATATTCTTCATCTGGTAGATGACAATTTTCGATCTTACTAGCAACCAATCCATCATAAGACTGCCCAACAGTAGCAAGTAGGTCCATGTGTTCCTTGGCGACTTCAACTGTAACATTACTCAGGTTTTCAGTCTTATGCTTAGTAGGGTTAGAGTCAGGGATGGTATATTGGGTTCCAGATAAACCTGAGGATTCACTTCCTGAAGAAATTCTATGAGAAGTTCCAGATGAGTTGGAAATAAATGCAGTTTGGAGAGGTGCGCCAGATGAAGGTTAAGTGGGTGTAACATTATATAGTGAAGGATTCTAAGTGTAAGATCCTTTCTTAGACTTGTATTTCAATCGTAGTTCCTCCTCCCTCAACTTTAGGATAAAATCATTGATATCCAGAGTAGTTAAAGTTTCATTCTGTCTCAGATTAGACACAAACGGATCCCGTTTATCCGGCAGACCGTCTGCAAAGCTAGCCACTTTATCCTCTATTGAGGTAGTTACACCATGTGTGCAACTCACTCATTAGATGATAAAACCTGTCTATGATATCATCCAAACTTTCATTTCCCATAGATGAAAAGTTGTCAAACTCCATCTTAAGCGCTTTAGCCTTCAGTGCCTTTAAGGTTGCATTTCCATCATATCTCTTCTCAAGAGCTTCCCACAGCTTCTTAGATTGCTTGTGTTCTAAAAACTAATGAAAGATATCCATAGGAATTGATTGTGTCAATAAAGCGTAAGCTTTCTTCTCAGCATTATGTGCAACCTTCTTTCCCTCATTCATACCACCCAAAGCCAGTTTTACCCCACTAGCACCAACTGGTATAGTATATCCAGTCTCAATGGCTGTCCATAAGTTTGGGTTAACACCGTTCAGATAAATTTCAAAAAGTTGTTTCCATTGCGGATATTCATCCAAAGTTAACAGCTTCGGTGGTTTATTGTGATTTCCAATCTCATTTTCAAGAAGTAATAAATTCTGGATCCGTGAGTCCTTCCCAGCAGTAAATGCAGAGTTCTGATCGTCCATGGTATCAAACTTGAAAAATTTTGTCTATGATAGAATCAAATGTGCGATTGAAGAGTACGACTGAGTTTAATCGTGCGATTGGAGAGTGCGACTGAGTTCAATCATGCGATTGAGGGATGCGAATGAGTTCAACCATGTGTGTTAGCTTAATCGTGAGAATGAGCAGTACGACTAAGTCCAGTCGTGCGATTGAATAGTGCAATTGAAATTCAGTTGTGCGATTGAGCCAATCGTGCGACTGAAGCTGCTGTGAATGAAAAATTCAAAACTTTGAACACTTTGACACTAAAAATGATTTTTCACAAACCCTAATCTGTCGTATGTTGAAAAGTTGAAACTTTTTAATCAAGCACACTTCAAAAACACTTTTTGGGTCAAAAACAAGAATCTTTTGAATTAAAACGTTGAATTTAACGAGAACACCAATCAAATCCATGAAGAATCACGAGCCAAAGCTCTGATACCACTTGTTAGGACAGTGTACGTATGGAGTACTAACTAATTCAACGTGAAACCAGATCAAACAGTGCGGAATCCTATTAGATTGGCAATTCAATCAGTGAGAACGACAACCTAATCGATCTAACGATAAAACAAACTTTAAGAATGAGTAAAAATCAATCAGGAACGAACTTTGAAGTTGGATGGACGAAATAGGACGCTCTGGACGGCTAGGGTATGATAATATTTGAAGTGTTACATTTTTTCACAAATTATGTGGCATTTATAGGTGTGAGTGTTCAGTCGTACGACTGAGCCATTTGCATGGTTCAATCGTGCGACTGAGTCATACGATTGATTTATACGCATGACTGAACTCAATAAGTGATTCAGTCGCGCGACTGAGCCAGTCTTATGACTTAGTCTTATGGCTGATCCAGTCACCTGGTTCAGTCGTGTGACTGGTCAATAAGTATAGTCCATTCATGCGTCTGGTCCATGAGTATGGTCTATTAGCATGAATAACCACAAGACTAAGTCAAACACATTTCTGAATTATTGTTGACTCATAATAGTGCACAACAACCATAAACCTATATATAATTTTCATTCAGCATGTAATAATGAATGTTATAAAAATATGATATAATAAAAGTTAAATAAACATCCAAACGCATATCATAACATCCAAACACATATCATATAACAATACTGTTCTTGAATTACATATGTGTAAGAAGTGAAAGACATAAACATTAAAGTACAATAAACTAGGGACATCGTGTATCAACACTTTCAACCAAATCTGAGTGTTAAAATGGATTTTGAACAACTGCATCTTCTCTATTTGAACTATGTCGAGGTATCGTGGCCCTTTTAATCTTTCCAAAGCAATTGGTAGATGTAGATTTGCTATGGTATGACGTCCGAGGATGGTAATGATTGAACCACAATGAATCTGTCTAGCAGTAGATTACGCAAGGTGTATTAACTTGTGACAGAGGTAATGTGCAAAGTTTGGCTTTTGTGGTTGCGGGTTAATCATATACCATAAGAGATAGAGCTCAAGCTAGGTGATGCCTCCGGTGTCTTTTCGATCATCTATGATGTTGGAGAGGAGCCGATGTGCAACCCGAATTGTCGGATGTATGATATGGGATGCATTTGCATTAGTGGCAACGTACGTCCATTTATCCGTAATGGATGACCAAAAATCTCTAGAATTCAGGGTGAGTGGGTGCGTCGGGTGCGAAAGTATCCCGACTAGGACAATGAATCATACCACATATTTGATTAACAGTGAGATTGTAGGAGTCGTTGAACAACCAAAAATGCATCTCATCGTCTTTGAATTCAACAAAACTTAGGAACTCGGTGGACATTCACTTGTAGCCTTCATCATCCCATTCAAAAAATCCTTCCCACCTAATGCTGGTGAATAATTTCTTAACACCACTTAAAATCCCAATTGCTTTCATGGCATCATCGTCCGCAAATTGGGTGTTCACCATAACCTGTTTATGTAAAGCATTGAACCTTTTTCGTTGATCCTCATCAACGAATACCAAATTATCATCGTTGGGTGCTATAATTATGGATCTCAAAGTTCGTAGCAATGTACCGGCTTCATGATGGCTAGAGGATGTGTCATGTCGTACACGCAAATCGTTTCGCACGTGTCTGGATACCGAAGCTGATAATGGAACCTGTGTTTTCTTTCGAACCATTCTGATCGGTTGGTTATTACTCCTGCATTAGTAGCCAAACCATCAAATGAATATTAGTTATTTGTTGAGCTATCCCAAAATATAACAATGGTCTAGGAGTTCAAGCAAATTTCCTAAATAGATCATATAAACTGGAGTCCCAATTGAAATTATGCCTAATAAACCATCAATTACCAGCCTAATACCATCTATATACTTCAACCCTATTATAGGCAAAAGGAAACATACCTCGAAACCATGTTTTGAATATTCAGATGACAATGGATGGATCTAAAATTCAGTCAACTTAGTTACATAAATACACCCAGCTTGATTGGTAGAAAAAAATTCAATCTTTAAGATACTTACCTGGAGTGGTAGCAAATATGAATGTGTTGAGCAATAGGGCTGATTTGGGTGGTGCAGGTCTATCGTGATGGCGGCTTGAGTGACGGGAAAGTGAGATGAAGGCGGTGCAGCGGAGGGTCAAGAGAGAGAAGGGCGGTTGGTTATGGTGGCGAATGGTATGGTGCGACAGTCGAAGTGAGGACGACCGCCGGCTGGTGCGACAGTCCAAGTGAGGACGGTCTCCGGCAGAGCAGGATGGTGGCGGTTGGTGTGATGGTGCGCGGTGGAGCAGGGGGTGGCAGGTCATGGTGTGGTGTTGAGGGGAGGTGGTGGAGTGTTGAGAGATGGGAATAGGGTAAAGGTTTAGAATTAGGGCTTTTAATAAATAATTAAAACATCCCCCTTCCTATATCCTCTAAAACAAACAGCAGCTCAACGCGGTCGTGGTTAAGTTTGACATGGTCGTTTTAACGTTCTAGAATTTCTAAGTCAAATGGAAACCTGAGCGACCTTTTGAATTTTTATTTTTCAAGTAATTTTAACATGGTCATTTTAACTTACTACTTGACACTTGTTTGACACCCTTTTTATATATATATAAAAGAATGATAAAAATGAAAAAAAAACAAATGAAATACGTGTTGCCTCCCGCATAGCACCTTTCTTTAACGTCTTTGGCTAGACATAGACCTTATTAATGCTCGTAATTTGGATTCTCTAATTCCATCAAGTCACATTTCTCTTTTTGGGACCCTTCATAAAACAATTTTAATCGATGCCCGTTTACTTTAAACGTTTTTCTTGTTTTCTCACTTGTAATTTTCACTACGCCATGAGGAAAAACATTAGTAATCGGCCCGGCCCAATGGGACCGTAATTTTCCAGGAAATAACTTGAGTTTCAATGAGAATAACAACACCTTTTGACCTACACTGAAAGATTTTCGCGAGTTTACCTTATCGTGATATGCTTGCTTTTGTCAAAAGCATCGTTACGAATTTCTTTTAACTCTTGAATTTGTAGTTTACGGTAAACCCCGACTTCATCAATTGTCATGTTGAATTGCTTAATGGCTTAAAAAGCCTTGTGCTCTAATTCAACAGGAAGATGACAAGCCTTTCCATACACAAGACGAAAAGGTGACAAACCAATGGGTGTTTTGTAGGCGGTGTGATATGCCCATAATGCATCGTCCAAACGCAAGCTCCAATCTTTACGCTTCGGGTTAACCATCTTCTCAAGTATCGACTTTATCTCCCAGTTAGAAATCTCGGCTTGACTATTCGTTTGTGGATGGTAAACCGTTGACACCCGATTTGTAACGCCATATTTCTTGAAAAGTGCTTCGATCATCTTGTTGCAAAAGTGTGATCCTCTATCACTTATGAATGCACTCGGCACGCCAAACCGGCTAAAGATATTAGCTTTTACAAAACCTGAAACAACTTTAGCACCATTAGTCCTTGTGGCCTTTGCCTCTACCCATTGAGAGACGTAATCCACAACTAACAATATATAAACATTACCAAACGATGATGGGAAGGGACCCATAAAATCAATGCCCCATACATAAAAGATTTCACATACATGAATGGGGGTGAGGGGCATTTGATCTTTAGCTTTTAAATTGTCTGCTTTTTGGCATCGATCACAAAATTTACAAAACATATATGAATCAAAAAATATGATTGGCCAATAAAAACCTAAATCGAGTACCTTATGTGCCGTCCGTTTTGGGCCAAAATGCCCTCCACAAGCTTGTGAGTGACAAAATTCTAGAATAGAAGGTACCTCACTCATGTAGACGCATCTTCTTATAACTTGATCGGCGTAATACTTCCAAAGGTATGGTTCATCCCAAACATGTCTTCTTGCTTCCCGTTTTATCTTATCTTTTTAGCACGGGAAAGATCAAAGGGAAAAGTATTTGCCACTTTGTAGTTTACAATATCGGCATACCAAGGAGTGGTGATTTGAGTAGCAAATGGATGTTCATTCGGGAATGAGTCATTTAATGGCACTGGTTTCTCATTGTTTATGATCCTACTTAGGTGATCTGCCACAAGATTTTCCTTTCCACTTTTGTTTTTGATTTCCAAGTCAAATTCTTGAAGTAAGATCACCCATCTAATAAGTCTCGGCTTGGCATCATTTTTAGTCATAAGATACCTCAAAGCTACATGATCAGAATATACAATTACTTTAGTATCCAATAAATATTGTCTAAATTTCTCTAAAGCAAAAACAATAGCTAAAAGCTCTTTTTCCGTGGTTGAGTAGTTGCTTTGAGGATGGACTAAGGTTCTTGAAGCATAGTAGATCACATGTGGCACTCGATCCTTCCTTTGACCCAATACCGCTCCTATGGCATGATTGCTTGCATCACACATGATCTCGAATGGTAAATTCCAATCCAGCGATTGGATTATTGGTGGACTAACCAATGAAGTCTTCAAGGTATCAAAGGCTTGCTTGCATTCTTAGGAAAACACAAATTCTACATCTTTTTGTAGAAGCTCACACATTGGTCTCGTTATCTAGGAAAAATCTTTGACAAATCTTCGGTAAAATCATGCATGTCCAAGATAAGAATGCACTTCGCGCACACTATTACGATAAGGTAAATATTTAATAACATCAATTTTTGCTTTATCAATCTCTAAACCTTTTGAAGAGACAACATGACCTAAAATAAGACCATGATCAACCATGAAATGACATTTCTCATAATTTAAAACAAGATTAGTCTCAATGCATCTTTTTAAAATCTTAGTCAAGTTTTCCAAACATTCTTTAAAAGAATTTACATATACGGTGAAATCATCCATGAAAACTTCAATTATCTCTTTAATATATTCAGAAAATATACTTACCATGCACCTTTGGAACGTGGCGGGTGCATTGCAAAGCCCAAAGGGCATCCACCGGTACGCAAACATGCCAAAAGAACATGTAACATTGTTTTCTCTTTGTCCTCCAGTGCAACGGGTATTTGATGAAAACAAGAATACCCATCTAGGAAACAATAATGTGACTTACCTACTAATCTTTCCAGCATTTTTTCTCTATAAATGATAATGGAAAGTGTTCCTTGCGAGTTAAGGCGTTTAGCCTTCTATAGTCAATACACATCCTCCACTTGTTTTACACATGAGTGGGAACCAATTCACTTTGTTCATTTTCTATCACAGTTATACCTGTTTTCTTAGGCACAACTTGCATGGGGCTTACCCACTTGCTATAAAAAATGAGGTAGATCATACCCGCATTTAGCAACTTTAGAATCTCCTTCTTCACAACCTCCATCATTGGAGGGTTCAATCTTCTTTGTGCTTCTCTTGTTGGCTTGTAATCCTCCTCCATGAGGATTTTATGCATACAAAGTGATGGGCTCAAACCTTTTATGTCGGCTATGGTCCACCCAATTTCTTCCTTATATTGCTTGAGTGTGTTGACCAAATCCTTTTCTTTCTCACATGTAAACTTATTAGATATGATCACTAGAAAAGTTCCTTCTCTCCAAGGTATGAATACTTTAGATGATTAGGAAGGGTTTTCAATTCTAGCTTGGGTGCCTGCAAAATAGATGGAAGAAGCTTTTGGTTAGTAATTAGAAGTTGCACCTTTTGTGATTCATACCTTGCTTTCTTTTGTTCCTCTATAAATGCTACTACTTCCATCAACTCCTCCCCAAGCTTGAACTTTTCAGTAAGCTCTTTTGCCGTTACTCATCAGTGCTTCTATTTAACACCAATGCTAGAACATCATGGTTAGATAGCTCAAAACAATCATCAGTTAAAGGTTCAATAACATCTAACCAATTCAAAGAAGAAACATCACTTGGATATTGCATAGCATCATATATATTAAAATGGATAACCTCACCATCAAATTCCATTGAAAGAGTGCCACTATAAACATCAATTTTCATTTTTGCAGTTTTTAAAAATGGTCTTCCTAACAAAATTTAACTTGAATTCGAGATATCATCATCTTCCATGTCTAAAACATAAAAATCAGCTGGAAATACTAATTTATTCACTTGGACTAATACATCCTCTAATACATCTTTTGGGTATACTATGGAATGATCGGCCAATTGAATGACTACCTCGATCCTCTTTAACGATCCTATATTGAGTGTTTTGAAAATATAATATGGTAGGACGTTAATGGAGGCTTCAAGGTCGAGCATGGCTCGAGGTATGCTAAGATTCCCCAATTTTCAAGGAACCGTAAAGACACCCGGATCCTTACACTTTGATGGTAATCTTTTTTGAAAAATGCAGAAATATTTTCACCTACCTTGACTTTTTCATTACCTTTAAGCTTTTTCTTTGATGTGCAAAGTTCTTTTAAAAATTTGACATATCTAGGAACTTGTTTTATAGCATCAAGTAATGGTATGTTTACCTCTATATTACAGAATGTCTCCATAATTTCTTGTTCTTCCCTTTGTTTTTGTGTACCTTCTAGTCTTGAAGGGAATGGAGGTGAAGGAGTGTAGTTTGCCTTGACTTCATCGGGTTTTGGTTTGTCCTTCTTTTCGACATCATTCTTCTCAACCAGAATCTCTTCTTCATCATCTTGTATTTCCGGACCATCATAGCTCTTCCCACTCCTCAAGGTAATTGAACAAGTATTATGCTTAGGATTTGTTTCAGTTTGTGCGGGTAGCTTACCTTGAGACTCTATCTTACTTACATAGTTAGCTAATTGAGCCATTTATTGTTCTAAGTTCTTAATGTTGGCTTTTGTTTCTTGTTGAAATGTATGCATGCTGGTTGCTAAATTATTGACAATGTCTTCTAAAGACATCCCTGGGTTCTCTGCTTGTTATTGTTGTTGAGGTTGAAAGTTTTGTTGATTGTTTTGCATCTAAAATGGAGGTCTTTGATGGAATTGTGGAGGTCTTTGTGGATAACCAACATTGGGTTCTTTTCCCCAGTTTTGATTATTTCTAGGTTGTTCGCAAGATCATGAATTCTGCCCCGGATAACCTCCTATCGCTTGTGCGTCTTCAACATCTTCTTGGAGTGAGAGACACATATAAGTGGGGTGTCCAAATTGTAAGCATATTCCACACACTCGAGGTTTTTTCTCAACTTCCTTACCTTTTGTGAGTTGCATTACAGCTTTAGTTAATTCAGCAAGTTGACTTTCAATGTGAAGAGTGCTCACTTCTTTAACCGCCCGTGGTACATCATCATACCATCCATCTTCCTGTGAGGAATGTCTGGTATCTTCAACTATAGAGGCTATCAAGGCTCTAATTTGAGTTATTGTTTTGTCAAGTAAAGCTTCCCCACTAGAGGCATTTATCAAATGTCTCTCTAGTGGTGCTAACCCTTCACAGAAGTATTGAAGTAGTTGATGTTCCGAGATGCCACATTGTGGGCATCGAGCATATAACTTCTTGAATCTTTCACAATAAGTATCCAAAACTTCTCTTTTTTGCTTGTTTGATCCTAATGATCTCCTTGCATAGAATAGAGGTTTTAACTTCTGGGAAGTACTTGTCTGAAAAGAGTTTGGCAAGATCATTCCTTGTGTTTACCGACCCCGGTGGTAGGTAATATAACCATTTTTTAGCCGAATCTTTCATTGCAAAGGGGAACGCCCTAAGCTTGATATGATCTTTAGTAACGCTGTGTGGCTTCATTTCAGAACACATAACATGAAATTCCTTATGAAACTTACGAGGGTCTTCATTCTCAAGGCCTCGAAAGAGTGGTAACTAGTGGATGAGGCCGGATTTCAGTTTAAAGTTCACCATAGCGGGGTAGTTTATGCAGAGGGGTTATTGGGTAACATCATGGGTTGCCCATTGTCTAAGGGTTTGTTTAGCTGGAAGCTGCCATGGTTGGTTCGGGTGAGGGTGGTTCTTGATAGGTAGGTGATTGTGGTGGAGTGATGATTGTTTGTGAAGGTTGTGGTGATTCGGTTTCAGGTTTAGGTTCACTTAACAATGGTATATCTTGCCAATATCGGTGACTGGAGATAAGGTAATAGGTGTTGAGTAACTTGCTAACTTCTTTCAGAGCTTCACTTGTTTCCTTAACCTCTTTGCGAATTTCCCTATATCCGAGTCAATCTCGAGTGTTGTACTTGTACGGAAAGATCTTGGCATAAAATGATTAGAATCGTTGTTTCCTAGGCAATGGAGCCAATTTGTTGGGTGTCGAATCCAGCAAATAAATAATAAAAATATGAACCTACCATGCACATACTAAGAATAGTATGAGTAGAAGTAGGGTCCGTGTCCTCAAAGATACATGTCAATTATTTTGTACCAAAAATGTTTAAGCACAGTTACTTTGATTGCTTATGGGTTAAGGAAGGTGGGAGTTTTAATTAAAAACTAAAACTAGAAGTAAATTGCAAAAACAAAATTTGACATTTTTTGTATTTTTTAATTGTGAAAAACGGATTATTGAAGACGTTAATTAAATTGTGAAATTATTTCAGATATGAAAACTAACTCCAACAATAAGATAATTTCTTGATTCGATCTGGCTTACGATCATTAACGAGTACCGTGCAATGACTATTTTTTAATTAATGATTTGTAAAGATACTAGACTTTACGCCGTTCGAATATCCACTCTACCTAATGTCCAATCAATCGTAGTTCGTTGATTAGAGCTAAACCGCTACTCTAATCTAACGCCGTTCGGATCTTAGCGTGTGGGTTGCAACGATAGAAGTATCGATTATAATTAAACACACACGTCGTTTGGTATGCTTAACTAGATTGTGTGATTCTATAACGGGAATAAATTTATAGACAAACTCAAACCGTTAATTGTTTCTTATATCAAAATTCAAAACTTGATTAGGGGTTGAGATCAAAAATCAAGAATCAAGCAAACAAACCATTAAAATAAAAACATCTATTAGAGAAATTAATAAAGTGACCAATTTTATTAACAATCTAATATATACCAGATTAGATCCGGGTTTGAGATTAAAAATCAAGCAAACAAACCATTAAAATAAAAACATCTCATAAATGTTTCACATAAGTTCAAACCAAAATCACAAAAATTAAACCATAATGTTGAAACTAAATTATTCTAGCCGGACATGATGACTAGATCAACGAAAACCAAAATAAATAAAACTAACGAATACAAGAAACAATATTTAATTGTCCAGTGGAATTCACAGCACTATAATCTTTCTTCCTTTTGCTCCAGCTGTCGCCCCAAGGAATCTTCCTCCAAGAGTATATTTTTTTCTTTTCTTGATCGATCATCTGCAGCCCAAAAAAATGACCCCTTTTTAAAACTTTCAGCCCTATTTATCTTGCCTCCTTTCCTCTAATAGCTCCTCTTTTTATATGGTTTGGAATTGAATTCTTTTATAATTCATTACAAATTTCCAAACTTAATGATATTTCCTTTTAAGCATCTCTCTTTCTTTTTCTTTCTTCTCTTGCAATTCCATGAACCTACAAAAATGATTAGAATATACAAAAGTAGATTCCATCCCACAAAAACTACTATTTTAGAAAATAAATAGAAAATGCATGTAAGGAATGCAAAATAATTACGAAAATATACTCAAAAATTGTAATAATTAACGTCTAAAAATATAACTAACACAACATCTCCACACACCTTGAGAAGTGAATGGAAACTTTGAGTATGAAATCAAACAAATAAGTGAGCGATTCCATAGGAAAATTAGGCAACATAAGAGCTATGTTTAATTAAAATTCTTGAAAGTACTTTAAAGGATAAGACAACTCTTAGGAAGCTGCATAATTTAGTCCTAAGAAATTTTTATCAACTAGGTAAGCTATCAAACAATATCAAAAGGATGACATGAACAATATTAAAAAGATGACATGACGTCATTTGAAGGAGCAGTGGTGTAGCTATAACATTGGAAGAACCCCTCAAAAGTTAGGATGAACTAGAAAAAATTATCAAAAATACCTTCTTTGGAAAGTTCAACCTACCTAACCCATGAAAAAGGGTGAGGTCATCAAAACCATAATAAGGGTCGTGGAAAAGGTTTTAGCAAAGGAGAAAAAGGAGATGAAAGAGGTATGGATTAGGGAAATAAAGACCAAAGCAACTTTGGATGTTATGAATACGGTGAGTTGATCACTTTGTAAGGGAATATATTGGAAATAAAATCTTCTTGAAGGAGCAGTTCATACCAGTTTCAGTCTCGCTTTCATAAGCTCTAATAGTTTTATCTTCTGCGGTTGCTAGTTTGTAGAATTAGCTTAGCTTCGATATCTCCACGTCACTCACTCTTTTGGTAATTGCACACTGACATCATAAATAACAATCACCACTTCGCCATGTATCGATGCATCGACAAATATCAAAGCTTCCTTTGTTTTATTGAAATATGCTCTCACATGAACCTTATTTCTTTCTATCCATCATCTTTAAAAAAAAAAGACGCGTATGTCCTAACTACTACTTTTCCACATTCGTCTTCATTATCGTCTTCTTGCTCCGGTGATTTAATGTCGGGTATGTCTGTCTCTTGCATTCATATTTTAAATTTATGATTTTAGCGGTGAGTATTGAATTGCAACTCTAGAAAAAAGCATTCAACAAAATAAGACGAGAGAATCAAGTGTCATCGTTAGTGAATAATTAACAGATACTCATCCAAAGCCATCATTTTTCATCAACGAGGACACTTATTTGAGATTGAAATTTAGTATCCAAAAAGTTTCCCTCCCAAACTTTTATTATTTGGATATATTTGAGACTAAGATTTAGTCATACATGGCTACTTATTAGTCACTAACTTGAGTCATAAAAAAACAATCTCTAATATAATGTGTAATCGATATGTTAGTCTTTTAATATTATATTATTTATTAATAGATCATGCCTTAATAGATTAGACCTTGATGGTTTTTCTTGGAGTGACCCTTTGATATTAATTAACTGATACATTGTCGATAGGAATTTGTGTAGAGATTGAACATATAGGCTCGGGAAATCAAAAGGAGATTTTGAAGATCTTAGTTGCGCGAGAACTTTGATCCACGTGAGAATTTAGTTATCGCGCGAGAACTTTTTTGTTTAGTATATATATGTTGCTTAGTTCATTTTATTTTGTATCCTGAAATTTCACAACTTATGTAATCAATATTTCAGAGAGCAAGATACAAGAATTATATTTACATTGCTTCCTCTTGTTATTCTTCATGTTTTATTATTAATCCATGTTTGATTCATTTCGTGTTTCACTCACGAGATCGATCTACATTGAAATAACGATCTTACAATTTGTATCAGAGCCTTGTGTGCTCTAGATCAATTCGATTAGAATTTGAAGTGATTTGAAGAGTTTTTGAGCTACAAAATCGCTTTCTACATGAAGATCGACATGATTTGATTGTGGTTGTGCTGATTTTGGATGTGATTGATACCAGAAACAAGTTAAACAAACTTATTTAAAGATTTTAAGACATTTTCAATGTTTGAATGGCTTTAAATGACTTAACTAGTGACAATTAGGATTAAAAATTGAACTAAATTCATTAATTTGAAGCACAATTATCAATTTTTTCAACAAATTGGTGAATAGTTTCAAGTAGAAAATGTATGAATTGCACTGAAGAAAATCTACGAAAACTTCTGTTCGCACGTAAAAACTTGGTTATTCGTGCAAAAAGTTCTATAATACGCAAAAGTTTGTTACAAAAAACATTCTCTTCGCGCGAGAAGTTGAACTTATCACAAAATTCTGTTACAGAATTTGTCGCGCGAAAAGTTTAGGAATTGTCACACGAGAAGTTCAATTATTCCAGAAATTTTGTGAAGTTTGAAATCTGATTTTCAAAATGGCAAATTTGAAGAATCTCACTGCTACTGTGAGTTTAGACAACGAGACTAGAACAAGCACTAAACCACAAGACTTTTAAGTAAGGATGATTATCCTGACTGCGTGTATAGGTTCAAGAATCATGTCATTTATACTGAACCAAGGATGTTACGGTCAATCAAGTACGGACATTACATTCCTATGTATAAAATTGAAAAAGGTGAAAAGGTTTAAAAACCAGAGCATTTATGGGATGAGGAAGATATAAAGAACCTGGAACTCAAGGTCAAATCTTATGCGGCTATAACAATGGCTTTGACGATGGTGATTGCTCAGAAATTCAAAGAATTCAGAGGTGTCAAAGTATTGTGGGATGCTATGGAGACTCAAATATTAGGAAAGAAGGATCTGAGAGAAAGTAGAAAGGGTATGCTGAATCATGAATTCAACATGTTTGATCACGTGCTGGGAGAAACTTTGGAAACACAAATGTCTAGATCTGTGAAGCTGATTACAAAAATGAAGAGTGCGGTTATCTTCTTGGAAAACATAGCTGTCAACAAGAAGCATTTGAACTCATTACCATACAGTTGGAATAACAACTGCACTTTCATTAAGAGAACCAAAGACTTGTTCACTCTATCTCTTAATGATCTGATTTCTACCATTAAATCATATGATATGGATGATAAGCAAAGAGATGCAAATCCCTTGAACTCAATGCGAACCGAAGCAACATCTTTATATTGAAAAATTGCTAGCAATCCAAATTACTATTTGAGTTACACATAAATATGTCAGCAATAACAGTCTGGAAGCCCGTTTGTTCTTTCTAGCCAAGAAACATATATCCCTCATTTCCAAATTTATAACCCCGATCAAATTTCCCCTATCCAATCTCAACATGTGTCATCTCAACCTCAAACCCACACATACTCATCCATTCAGCCTCCACCTCAAATTCAACAAGCATTTGTTACTACCTCAAACCCATCAAAACAAACAATTCAGATTGTAGAAGAACATCTTGACTTATTCACTACTTTCATGTCTTGCTATGAAGCTTTCATGGTACGAAGATTAAGTGCACCAAATATACTAGTTGATGGTTTGGTATAGGTTAACCCTGATGGTGTAGAAGAGAATGACATTAAGTATCAAATGGCAACAGTATTGTATAGGGCCAAGATTTTTCAAGAAGAACTGTTTGAAAAACGTTTAGGGTGAACAATGCTAGCAAAACTGGGTTCGATAAGACAAATCTGAGATGTTATAACTATGACAAATCTGGGCACTTTGCTAGGGAATGTATATAACCAAAGACCTATCCTAATGAAGGAAGTAAAAGGATGATGACTGCTGAAATTGAATCAAAACATGATAAGCCTAGCACATCAAGCAACAAAGCACTTATATCACAAACCAATGGTGAATATGACTGGTCCGATCAAATGGAAATACTGGATCTCAAATTATCCATAACATTATTGACAGAGATCAAAACAACTGATCAATTAGAGTCGACAGAAAACCTATTTGTAGAGTTTGTGTCAAGTTATATGCTTGAAGGAGTTTTTGCTGAATATGAAGAAAAGATTGAAGAAGAAAAAAAGTTGAGAAGGATCAAGTTAATGAGCTGAAAGATGTTCAAAATGCTGTTGAGACTACTCCACAACAAGTTAAGAAAAGTATGGCTAATAAGATGGTTGTTGTTGAGGAAGCCATTAAGGTAACTCCAACAAAACAATAAAAGGAAACATTGACTTCTCTTGCTGTTGAGAAGACTCTAGCATCTACTAACATTTAATATGCTAAAGTTGTCAATATTACTTCAGCATATTCAACAGAAGAAGCAATTGGTAAAAACTTGGATGCTTGAAGCTGTTGTAACATTTAAGATCACACCTGAGGAATATAATCATCTTTGTACTACTAGTATCAAAAAAGTTCAAAGATACAGAGTTCATAATGTGAACTTGATTGTAGAAGTTGATAAACTTCAATATCAAGCATGAAAATATAAATCCAATGAATAAAATTTCAAAGAAAAGCTAGAAGGATTGAATAAATCAATATATCGATTACAACTAAATCTTCATGATAAAGAATGTACAAATAATGATTTGTCAAAACATAATGATTAACTAGCTCTGGAAATAAATAAACTAAATAGTGACTCCTATGCTGAACTTACAATCGAGTTTTTTGTACTTTCTTCAAATATGGTAAAAGATACAATTAAATCCCAAATGACACAAAATATCAATAGTGGTAAGAGTGTTATTGGATTCTTTAAGATAGCACCATTTATGGTTTAAGATTCCAACATGTATATGTATATACATATATATATATATACGTACATATATATGTATGAAAAGAAAACAAAAGAAAGAAAAGTAAAAACAAATTAAAAATGAGAAAAGAGCAAAAAGATGCCAAGAAAGATGCCAAGAAAGAAAAGTAAAAACAAATTGAAAATGAGAAAAGAGCAAAAAGATGCCAAAAGGCTATATAGGAATAAAAGATACCAATGAGCACATAAATAAAAGATATGTCAAAGACATGCATACTATATGACAAATATATTTGTTTTTAAGAATATGTTCTGATACAGGAGCTAGGCAAAATAAAAAGATGGGGAACATAAGTCTATATTGGCATACAAGTCCTAAACATCTTGCGAGGGCAAAATATAAGTCCGATTGTCTGTTAATAAGTCCTAAAACTTATAAATATTCTGTCATCAGAAATGTTTCTCAAGCTAGTTATGCTCAAAATAGATAATCTAAGAAAATCAATAATAATAAGGTTACTGATCAGAGGTGAAAGTTTTAGTCAAACTAGGGTGACTTGAAAACTCAAAGAATGTCTTGATGTTGGATAAAAGTTCAACAGGATTTTTGATTATGAGATCCATTGATTTTATATATCAGAATAAAAACTTGATAAGAATCACAAACATATTTGTCGTAGTAAATATTGAAGTACGCATTTAAATTTGAACAAACATATTGACAATCAACTTAACCAGTCTTATTCTAA
>BJCN01308001.1:837-20479 GCA_018326445.1 Flaveria brownii
AGAGTATATAACATGAAGAATCAACAATTTGAGGAGTCATCCAATATAGTTGTAAATGAGCACACTCCTTGTGTTAAGTGAAATGGTCCTGACCATATGTTTAACTTAGAATTGTTTCCCAACTATTCTAAACAATCTCATGAGAATGTTTTAGCTGGAACAGGAACTGAAAGTGACTCTGATGATGATCAAATATTTGAGTTACCCAGGCCCATTCAAAATTTTCCAAGAAGGAGTGAAGAACAAGCTCCCACCAGTGCAAGTCCTGAAAGTCTGAATCTCTCAGGAAACAATGGAGCTTTAACCAGTTGTCAACTGAATGAGCATCAAGTCACTTCAGATGACAACTCCATTTCTCAACACCAAGCTGATAAAGATAGCTATCTGGAGGAATAGGCAACTGATGATACTATCTTACAACAGAATATTTTTGCTGATGTTACTCATTCATTCAATCAATCTTTATTGAATGAAAGAGAAAATTCAGCTAGAACCAATGCTAACAATCCTGATATGAATCATTCAAATATGGATCTATCTATGCAACTAGATGTTATTCCCAGAATCAGGATTCATAACACTTATCCAACTAAAAAACATCATTGGGGATGTCTAAGAAGGTGTGAGGACCAGAAGACAAACTCACAATGAGAATGTCTGCTTCTACTCATGCTTTCTCTCTCAAATGGAATCTAAAAAGGTATAAGAGGCTCTCAAGGATAACAATTGGGTTGAATCAATGTAAGAGAAATTGCTTCAATTCAAAAGGCAAAAGGTGTGGAATCTGTGTCCACTACCACCTGGTCAGGTTCCCATTGGTACAAAGTGGGTGTTCAGGAACAAAAGAGATGATAGAGGTTTGATTATCAAGAACAAAGCTAGACTTGTAGTTCAAGGATACACACAAGAGGAAGGAATTGATTACACTGTGGTATTTGCACCTGTTGTAAGACTTGAGGCTTTAAGAATCTTTCTTGCTTTTGCTGCATCCAAGAACTTCACAGTGTATCAACTTGATGTCAAAGGTGTATTTTTGTATGGGAAAATTGACAGAGAAGTCTATGCGTGTCAACCACCTGGCTTTGAAGACCCACAACACCTCCACTATGTGTGCAAATTAGATAAAACTCTCTATGAGCTGCATCAGGCACCAAGGCTGTGGTATGAGACGTTGTCTCAATTTCTCCTTAAGAAAGGCTACACCAGAGGCACCATAGATAAGACATTATTCATAAGAAGATCAGGGAATGACATATTGCTTGTTCAAGTCTATGTTGATGACATCATATTTGGTTCCTCAAATGACCAACTGTGTAAAGACTTTGAAAACATCATGAGAAAGAAGTTTGAAATGAGGTCCATAGGAAAGATGGATTTCTTCCTAGGAATTCAAGTGAAGTAGATGGAAGATGGCTTCTTCATAAATCAATCTAAATATGTCAAGGACATCTTAGAAAGATTTGAGATGAAAGACTGTAAGCCGGCTAAGACACCTATACAAAGAAATCACAATCTTTGTCCTAACTCTAAGGGCAAGATACTGATCAACATCAGTATAGCGCAATCATTGGATCTCTAATGTATCTCACTGCAAGCAGACCTGATATCATGTTTGCTAAATGCATATGTGCAAGATATCAAGCTGTTCCCAAGGTGTCTCACCTTATCGCTGCTAAAAAGATACTTAGATATCTTAAAGGAGCTCCCAAACTGGGCCTTTGGTATCCTAAGAACAAAGACTTCAACCTGTATGGTTATACTGATAGTGATTATGGTGGTTGTAACATCAACAAGAAATACATATCAGGAGGATGCCAATTTCTTGGTGGAAGGATCATCTCCTGGCAATGTAAGAAGCAATCATGTGTCTCTACATCAACTACTGAGGCTGAATACATTGCTGTAGCTAGTTGTTGTGCTCAACTGCTATGGATTCAAAATCAGATGTTAGACTATGGTATCAACTTCATGGAGACTCCCATTCACGTAGAGAACAAGAGTGCTATCTCAATAACTGAAAATCCAGTCAAGCACTCTAAGATAAAACATATCAACATTAGGTATCATTTCATTAGAGATATTAATGAGAAAAATCTGATCAAATTGGTTAAAGTTGACTCAAATGAACAATATGCTGATTTGTTCACCAAAGCTTTTGATGAACAAAGATTTAAGTATTTAATTACAGCTATTAGGATGATAAATCTTGACTAATTATTTCGTACAGAATGTTAAGTTAAATGTGTCTAGTTACAACTTAGGCCTTGTTACAAAAGGTTTTTCTTTAAAAATTTTGAAATATAAACTCTTTCGAAGAGAAATTTACCCTCGGAAGATAGTCTTAATCTTCTTCGAAAGGAAAATTCCTCTAATCTAGACAAAGAACTATGCTTCGGAAGAAAATTTGATCAAAAATCAACCCTTTTCCGAAGGAAATTTTCTACTTCTACAAAATCACATTTTCCCTTCAGAAGCAAAATAGTCTTCATGACAGATTTTCCTTCGGAACCAAAATTGGCTTCGATAGATCGTCAGGAGAGAGAAACCTTAAAGTTCTCTCGGAAGCAGGTATTGTCGGAAGAATACTTTAAAATTGTAACGGAAACATTTGGGTCCCACTCTGCAAAAAGTAAGATTTTGTGGATGATTGTTGGAGTATTTTTAATAAAACATCCTTATCGCCTCTATTAAATCAAGCCGTATAGTGTTATTTTACCTTATCGGTTTGATCTTTTACTCCATATTTAAAGGACTCCAACTCTCTTTTATACTTTCTTTACCACTGTCAAGACCCTAGCCTATTGTTTTCACTATAATCTTCAAGCTTGAATCCCCTCCTTCTCAAAAATTCCAAAACAATGGCACTAAACCTGCAACATAACCAAGTTGCTATCCTTGATTCATCTACGGATAATGACTTTGCACAAATCATCTAGTTCCTCATACAATCCATATACCTTCCCGCTCTCACAGTAAACCCTACCATCTACTCTAACCATATGTCCGACTTCTGGACAAATGGTCAAATGAAGTCATCAACAATGAAAGGGTAATTCGTTCGAGAGTCTGTGGACAAGATATAGTGGTGAGTGAAACCACTATCAGGGAAGATTTGGAGCTTCATGTGCTGGAACTCCAACTAAATTTCCATGACCTGATTTAGAAGACACCTATGCTCAAATGGGATATGGAGGTGATGTCAGTAAGTCTACTATCTACAAACTCAACTTCTCCTACAACTGGAAGTACTTACTACACATTGTCTTTCATAGTCTGTCTAATAAATCAGGCGGTTGGGATCAAATCCCCTATGAACTAGGCTGTTTAGTTCATGGGTTGGTCAAAGTCCTGAGGTTCAACTATTCCAGGTTTGTTCTGAATAACTTAAGGGGAAATCTCATCAAGAATACATTCTACATGTATCCTCTGTTCATTCAGCATTTCATCAACTGTGAACTAGACCTGGATAAACTAGAATATAAAGATATTCTAGTGGTTTCTCAAATGTGGTGGGGTATTTTCCGAATGCTGAAGAAGATATCCACGAATTTCACTAGAAGGTTCACTCCTTTGCTTCCAGGTATGCTTGCGCCCATGGCTCCTGGTGACATCCCTGTTAAACCAACAAGTGATGAACCCACACCAGTAATCACCACTGCACTTCAAAAGGCCTCCTTACCTATCATATGTCCCAAGCGAACCCTTGTTCAATCTACTTTGACTGAACAAGACCCCTCTATTCAGCCTAAAAAGGCTAGAGTGGAACACAGAGCTCCCACTCAGCCTGAGGTCCAACCTTCCATTGCAATTGACCTCAATATCAGTGTAAAGTCTCCTTAGTCTCAACCTGATGAGCCCATCACCCAAACCTCAAGCCCTCAGGATGAGTCATAGTACTCTCCTGAGCAACCAAAAAGGGACAACCACATCACTGACTATGAGTCATTAGATTTTGACCAAGGTCCCGGGTCATTAGGAATACCTACCATATCCTTCACTGACCTTTTAACCCAAACTGATGAGGATTTCATGTGTCCTCAAAGTTATGAAGTTGATCTATACACCTATCTCTAGATCAACAGAGGAAAAGGAAACCTCTGATCTCTGACCCACATCAGCAACCAATAACTGAGGTGAGTCCTACTGGTGTGTAGGGGACTCATGTAGGATCAACTGCCACTACTAAGAGTCTCTCATTGAGCTCTCAGGACAGTGATAACATCAATGTGATAGAGTCTATGACAACTCTACCCATTGACATCTCTAAAAGAGATATCCTTGAGCAAAGGAATCCAGGGTGCCAAGAAACCACTACTTGTGATGAGGATGTACATACTAGGTATGTTGTCACATCACCCCGTGATTCTTCACATGAAGATAAGGGAAGACTGAAACTCAGCATTGAGTACTTTCTCTCTAAGGTCTCAGACCTTGAATTCAAGGTTAGGATCTTAGAAACCAGGTCTGCCACTCAGCAACTTGAGATTAAAGATCTCAAGGCAAAAGTAGCCGTGACGCAGATTGAGAAGTATGTCAGGCATGTACCAACTCAAGTTTCTTTAAGTTCTTCCTCTAGCTCATCTACTTCTCAAGATGATGCTACCAAAAATGGGAGAATGTACAGAAACACGCTCATGAGGAACCTCAAATTTCTGAGGAACCTCAATCTTTGACTCTTACAACTTTATCCTCCCCTTACCCTACACAAAAGTAATCATCCACTATTTTCCCATAACCACCTCATTTGAGTTTTCAAGTGCATCCAAGGATGCTCATTAGCCGTCATAAAATTTCACACAGTTCTAATGAGCTCCTCACTTGAACAACCATCCCCTGATATTGCCATAACCTACTTTGGAGTAGAAGAGCTTCAAAGGCTCAGTGCACCACCTACCACTAAGGTGGAAGTTGGTCAACCTAAGGTCACTATGGAACCTGATATTCACTTCAACGGGGAAATAGGGACTGATGGCCCAGCAACTGCCTCAGTTGGAACAAATGGTGCAAGATCAATCTCTTCCAAAATAGAAATTTTAGTTGCGGAAGTAATTGTTGAACTATCATCTCTGTCTGAGGAACTGATTCTCAAATAGGCCATTCTTGACCTCGCCTCTAAGGTGAACAGTGAAGACTTCCTTACAACTCCTATTCTTCCACAAATACCTCAAGATCAACCAACAAACTTCTCAACCTCATCCTCAGTCCTCTCAACCTCAACCCTCAAAACCAGAATCACCAATGGAAGTATCTCCTCATGATTAAAAAGGTAAGAGGATGATGACTGATGAGGAACTTCTTGAGGATGAGAGGTTAAACAAATTAAGAAGAAAGGGTAGACTCCCTACTGAAAAATTGTTGGCTACAAGCAGTAAAGCAGCAGCAACATCTCAGGAGTCTATCAATGAAAAGAAGAGGTTGGAGGTAATTGATAGACTTATCAGCCTGGGAATAGCAATTGAAGAAATGCTACTACTCCTACTTGACGAGCTTATCAAATTGGAAGAGGCAACCTTGCTACAAAAAGAAAAGGAGGATGTAGCAAGAAGGGATAAAGAGGAGAAGGCAAGAAAGATGAAAGAAGAAGCTGAGTTAAAGAAAAGGAAGTAAAGGATAGCCTTCTTGTGCTCAAGTGGTTACTCTCAGGAGGAACTGAGTCCTCATGAGAATGAGATGATTCTACTTCTTGTCAACAGAGAGCAGGATCAAATAAGTAAGGACATAAAGAAAGCTGTCAGGGAGAAAATAAAGGAGAGAAAGAAGAAAGAGGAAGAGGCAAAGCTTGTAGCTACAAGAAAGTAGGATATAAATCCTGGATGAAGGCTTATCTCAGAGGACAGGGCTTCACTGGCAGGAAAGTTGGGCCAATTTTTTAGAAAACCCTACAGCGACATGTCAGTGATATCAAAGCTGACATTCGCTTAGGAAGAAGGAAGGAGGTATATCAGGAGATACAGAGGATGAAACCCAAACTAGAACCCAAACCACTACCCATAACAATTAAAATCATCACTGAGCCTATACCCTTCTCTTTCCCCATCAAAACCGAACCCATTACTGAACCATACACCCCTGAACCCACACCATCCACACTACCACTACCACCTTCCCCTGCCTCTCAACAACCACCATAACTACATATCGTACAACCCAAAACACAACCTAAAACCCAATCAATACCCAAATCATCCTCTGAACCATCCAAAACTCCAACCTTAGAAGAAATTAAGGAGATCAAAAGGAGACTCAACAACTGCTCCAAAATGAGTAGCATCTCTTATGAGGAAGGGATCATCACATTACAATAAATTGATGGATCCTTAAGCTCTCTCACAAGAAATGTCTTCCTAGATCTACCCCAAGAAACTCTACACCAATCATTCAATCTTCTAGCCTTAAGCTCAGATTCGTTAAATGAAGAACAAAAAGGCTAAGAAGAAGATTGGTAAGCCTGCTAGACACTAGGAATAGGGATAGACTACCAAACTTACCCCTCATTCCTAGGAACAAAATAATCCAGTGGAGGTTTGATGAACCTTCTCACAACTTTGTTGTGGAGAGGGAGAATGAAGAGGTAAACAGGTTCAATGCCTCCTCTCTGTGACACTTAAGCAGATTTGATATTGCTGAGCTAGCAGAGAGACCATTCACCTATCCCTCTAACTCCGTAATAGCTGCTCACATCAGAAGATTTACTAGCAGCCTTCATCTTGCCTAATTAAACAAAAGGCAAGAACTGAAGAGGAGTTAAAGGTTGAAGAATGAAGGGTAGTTTTGGTTGTATCAGCCTAGAGGGAGTTTGTTGGATCTATTGAGGTTGATGCAACCAAAACAACACTTAAAAGAAATCTATACAACTAAGAGAAGTCTTCCGAAGGCAATGCTGCAACTTCCGAAGGAAATGCTGCAACTTCCGAAGCTTCTATGATGATCTTCAGAAGAGCTTCCGAAGGATGAACTCAGTCTTCCGAGACTTAGAAAATCTCCTTCCAAAGTAAACACTTAGAAGAATGAAGATAAAGTCTTCCGAAGACAACGCCTCGGAAGAAGCTGTGTCTTCTGAAGTATAAAATGATTTGGAAGAACTTATTCTTTGGAAGCCATTTTACCTTCGGAAGAATCATAGTATGAACCAGTGGACAAAGCATGGTCCGACTGACACTTTCTGCCTACTCTGATTCTCTGCAAGATGCCTTCCATGTTCATGTGGTTGACCTTACTTTTGTCTACTATTCACCATTTATTAGCTAGTACAACTACCATATTTAGTTGGTGACCAAAAGGTAAGTCATGGACCTGTCATGACTACCTTATCTTAGATAATACTTTATCAAAGATACCCTACCTCTAGCAATGTAGTATTTGTTTAGAAGTAAGTCCTAATATATTATCTACGTATAACAAGATGTAGATAGTAGTATATATAGTCGCTCATTGTAACTTAGTATCCATGCTTCTGCATGAGTCTTGTAATACTTAGTTGAGAGATAATATATACAAGTATCTTGAAAACCACTTCTTATGTTCTTTACTTATTATATTATTATCAACTGAGTTCTTGATTCTGCATTCATCAAACAGGTGATATTTAACAGTTTGTGAGAAACACTAAGTGTTGAGAGAACAATATCGATCCTACAATTACATTGTACTTGTTATTTCTTAAGCACCTAAATAATAAAATACCTAGTTATAGCACAATGCACATTAGTCATATTAACCAAACTACTTTAAATTCATGGGTTCCTTAACTATTTCGTGTGTGAAATCTCTAACATCTAGTATCAGATCTTTATGCTCTTATTCGTTAGGTCTTCTCACCTAGTAAGAATTTGAAAATTTTCAATAGTTACTATTTCCATTTTCTATAGTAGCAACCACTACTCTTTATCATCATTGTTATTTTTTTACCACCGTTGGTGTTTGGGCTTTATGCTAAGACCACATGTAGCTACATATAGGTTTCTTCACTTCGACTAACAACCCTCTTTGTTTTTATTGCGCCTCCATAAGAAAGGAAAGGTGATTGTCGGCTAGGGTTTTGCCACACTCAACTATCGCCGATCTGAATTAGGTTTTGTTCGAAAGCAAGCTACCTCCATACCACTACTAGCAACTACACCGATCAAAGGAAATTCATGTATTTTTGCTGAGTTCAACCAGTTTTGCAGTTGTAACAGTTTTGATCTATGATTATCGGACAAAATCGTTTCCTAGTTTCTACATAATAGTTTGTTGGGTCATACCGGGTTATATCATTTAAGTTTCAAATTTTAGGTTTGTTATCCCTTGATGTATTATGTAATCTGATTTGATCAACAAAGTTAAATAGAACAGTCGTGATTAGGATATAAGAATAGTAAGTGTTGTAAAAATACATATTAATCAAGTCCTAATCTACACTGACAAATTAAAAGATTACAAAGGAAGAACTAATGATTCTTACATGAGAGGTGCAACTTCAGATAAAGATGGCCAATATTTAGCGAATGACACAAATTATAACGAAGAAAATCAAAATTTTGTTCTCGCATTAAATTAGGTGACTTAATGGAATAACACATTCGTACGTTAATTCTCTGTTATCTAACCTTCTAAAAGAAATACCAGACCATAAAGTGCCTTAAATGGAGCAGCCTTATTGCTCGTATGATAACTGTTATGGTAAGAGAACTTAACTGAAGGAAGATGAGTTTCCCAACTATTTCCAAAGTCTATAATGTAAGCCCTAAGCATATCTTCTATGGTTAGGATCGTGTGTTCTGTCTGACCATCTATTTATGGACGAGTGCCTAATGACTTCTGTACTGACTGCCAGAAGTGCGAAGTGAATCATGCATCATGATTATAGATGATCGATAGTGGCATGCCATGTCGTGACACAATTTCCTTTAAATAATTTGTTCCAGTTTATTCATTTTGTAGTTCTCATGAATAGACAAGAAATGTGCTAATTTGGTCAAATGATCCACTATCACCCAAATAGTATCGTTTGCACACTGCGAACGAGGTAACTTGGTAACGAAGTCCATAGAGATATTCTCCTATTTCCACATTGGAATCTACGGTTGTTCAAGCAAACTTGATGGTTTCTAATATTCCACCTTAACCTTAGAGCAAGTCAAACACTTGGACAAGTAAGTGGCAATTTGGGCTTTCATGTTAGGCCACCGGTAAATGACCTACAGGTTTTGGTACATCTTGTCAGATCCAGGTTGTACCAAATAATAGGACTTATGAGCTTCCTAAACAGTGGAATCCATACCCGCTCTTCATAGTAATGAATACCATCTGCTTTTCCTGAAACAATTTCTCAGCTCCCCTGGGAGATTCTGACTTGATATTCTACTCTTGTAGTGCCTCAACCTGAGCATTCTTGATCTTTAGTGGTAGATCAGAATGAAGGTTAGCTATAATGCAAGGACACAACTATGATTTAGATTTTCTTTATGACTAAGGGCATCGCCTACCACGTTAACCTTTCCCGGATGATACTTGATGGCACAGTCATAATCATTCAGTAATTCCAACCGTCATTGTTGCCGCATGTTCATTTCCTTATGTTCTTAGATGTGCTGAAGCCTCTTGTGACCAGTGAAAATCATTCATTTGGTTCTATAAAGATAATGCCTCCAGATCTTAGTGAAAATATCACAGTTCCCAACTCTAAGTCATAAGTTGTATAGTTATTCTCATGCACTTTTATCTATCTTGATGCATGAGCTATCACTTTCTTTCATTGCATCAACACGCAACCCAAACCCCTTGAAGTGTCACAATACACCATGAAGTCTTCTGTTCCATCTGGTAATGCCAAGATCGAAGCACTACAAAACTTGTCTTTAAGCGTTTGGAAAGCCTTTTCTTCCTTACCACCCCACTTGTAAACAGTGCCTTTGTGAGTTAGGGCAGTCAAAGGCTACGCAAGTCTCGAGAATCCTTCTTTGAAATGTTGATAATAACTTGCTAATCCAAGAAATTGGCGCACCTCAGTAGGCATCATCGGCGCAAGCCAATTCTTGATTTCCTCAATCTTAGACGGGTCAACATGAATGCCATTCTCGTTAACTACATGCCCTAAGAACTATCCTTATCTCATCCAGAAGTCACATTTAGAAAATTTGGCATATAGCCTTTCCGTCTTTAGGAGTTTTAGAATAATTCTTAAATATTCCTCATGTTCCTCCCTATTCTTGGTATAAATGAGTTTATTATCAATTATTACGATGAAAAACTTGTCTAAATAGGGTTTACAAACACAGTCCATGAGGTCCATATCGAGTTCTAAAAGCTGTCTTGGATATGTCTTCTTCCGAACCCTGAGCTAATGGTATCCAGACTTCAAATAAATCTTTGAGTAGTAGCTCAATCCTTGCAGTTGGTTAAATAAGTCATCAATATATAGAAGAGGGTAACGATTCTTTATTGTAATATTGTTCAGTTCTTAGTAGTCAATGCACATCCGAAAGGTTCCATCGTTCTTTTTCACGAATAACACAGGCGCTCCCAAGCGTGAAGAACTAGGGCGTATGAATCTTTTGTCTAAAAGTTCTAGCAACTGTTTTGACAATTCTTGAAGTTCTTTTGGTTCCAAACAATACGGCACCCGAGCAATAGGGGCAGCTCCGTCAGCTATATCTGAAAATCTACTTGCCTGTGTGGAGGAAGACCAAGAAAGTCCTTTTGAAACACTACGAGAAAGTTCTTAACAATAGGAATATCAGCTATCCGTTTCTCCTCCCCAGTCTTTTCCATAACTAAGGCTACACACACTTTTTAGCCTTCATGTAAGAGACGATGCGGACCATAGTACCACTCTTGTCACCTTCGATCGTGACTATCTCTCCATTAGGCAGAGGTAGTCGGATGATTTCTTGTGACAAATGATTTCTGCTTGGTTCCTAGACAACTAATCCATACCAACAATAACATCGAAACTACCAAGCATAGTAGATAGAAGGTCGATATCAAAATCATGCCCTGACATGCTTATCTTACAACCATGATATATATGGGAAGATTCTATAATCTTACCATCGGCTATTACTTCTGTAGAGTTCAAGTCTAAGGCTATGGATGTAGCCTCTAGTAATCGATTGAACTTATGAGAAATAAAACTTTCATCAGCACCAGATTCAAACACCACAGAAGCAAAGCAACCAATTATACGAAATTTATCAGGTACAGTAGAAGGGTCATTACGAGCGTCACCTGATCCAATAATGAATGCTCTACCCTTGGCAACACCATTTCCATTGTCATTGCCACCATTGTCCTTTTGGTTGTCAGCACCATTACCACCACCATTGTTCTTCTTCAGCTTTGGACAATTTCTCTTGAAATGTCAGGGTTGACCTCACTCGTAATAGCCTTTCTGTTCATCCTGCTTTGGTGTCTGTTTAGCTGTTAAGTTCAAACGATAGATTTTGGTAGCATGGCCAAACTTAGAGAACCTCTCATAGGTATTGTTGTTGCATGGTCCATTGTGGTGATAATTTCATTTGTTGCACTTTGGCAGTGTCCTAGTATAACCACCACCATGCTGAGATGATGAAGAAGATTAGTTGAACGTGCGGGATTTGTCAAACTTCTTGGACTGTTATGGTTGTTCGAACTCCCAAATTTCTCTTATTGTTACCATGAGTAGTAGTTGATGTTGAACCGCATTGGGGTAGCTTACCCTGCGCGACAGTCTCATTAGTTCATGTATGGTGTTTAGTCAAGAGGCAGGGACCATACTCTAGATTTCAAGAGCTAATCCATGCAGTTATCTTTCAATCCTAAAGGAAGGATGGTTGACCAAATTGGGGCATAGATTAGCGAGCTCATGAAAGCGAGTGGTGTATGCCTCGATCTCTGAACTCGACATCTTCAGATTCCAAAACTCCATCTCTAATTTTTGCACCACATCACAAGAGCAGTATTCCTCTTTCATTAGATTCTTGAAATCCTCCCAAGTAGTTTGGTTGGTAATTTCCGCCCCTAACATCTGCACTTGGGTGTTCCCCCAAGACCGAGTAGCTGCGTCCAAGGTACTAGTGGCATACTTCACCAGACTTGCCACCGGTCAATTGCACATCTCAAACACTAATTTGGGCTTCTCAAACCATCTCAGGAGACCTACAGCTCCTTCTAATCTTGTGAACGGGTTGGGTTTGTAGTCCATGAAGGACTTGAAAGTACAAACCCCTTGACCTGCAACAGATTTAGATCAGGATTTTAGAAATTTAATGAGTGTTTTGGTTTAACAAGATTGATAGTACGTTAATGTCAGAAATGAATTTGGCATTACTTACCGATTAGAGTGGGCTGTGGGTTGGGGTTGTGATTGACCAACACATCAGCCACATGCTGATTAATTAGTGCAGCCGTTTCCACTGGAGTCATGTTGATTGTACCACAACCACGTCCGTGTCCACATCCTAACATTCTTAACACTTACAACATATGAAAACAAGTCAATATACAACATAACAACTTCATTTAAGTATAAGCAATTAAAAAAATTTTACACACACAACTAAATAATCAAATAATAATTTATGATAAAATAAATTGTAAGTACGTCTACAATTAATCAAACCATATATCAAAATTCAAAAACATCAGTCGGATGGGAAACAACCCTTCCTATCTACATGTGAATTGAATGAAATTATGATGAACAAAGAAATGAATAAAGTAGAAAATTAATGAGAAATGATATATTCGATGTTGTTCTCTTTTGCTTGTCCTCAGGCTGCTCCTCTGGTTCTTTATCAGGATTCTCTTCTGGAGAATCCTTAGGTTCTACTTCTGGATCTTCTTTAATAGGCTCTGGCACTACATTCAGTGCGTTGACTTGGCCTTCTAGAGTATCGAGTCACTAACCATACGTTGCGATGTCCACTTCATCACCAGTACGCGTTCAATTAGGTCGGTAACATGACCCACATGGGTCTTATAAAGATCGATCAGTACATTAAGTAGCCTCCTCAATTCTTTGATTTCTTCTGTTACTTCCCGCACTCCTTTCTTCAGCGCCCTATTGTCATCCAACAACTCAGTGGGGCTGCCATAGCAGCCATGGCCTGCTCAGGAGGATAGGTAAGAGAAGGTAGGGTAGGGCGTAAGGGTTCCTATATGGGGCAGACCTAGTCCCCGGCTGACGTTCAGGAGGTAGAGCAACATTCTTTTCCTGAATTAGCATGGTCATGTAATGAGGATAGTACTCCCATCGGTGAACTGATGGGTACTGAGGTAAAGTAAAAGGTTGGTCATAGTCAAACTCCTCATTGTTATTTGGGCATATGGCCCACTTATACGGACCCGTGGGTCGACGCACAGAATCAAAGCAAACAGGACTTTTTCCCCGAGAAGAAGAAGAAGGTCCAGACGAAAATGAAGCCATTCCGACAAAGAACCGCTCATAGGAATGACCAACAGAAAGCAATCCAACAAAGCAAAGCAAACAAGGCCAGCTAAAAAAGCCAAACATGTCTATATGCGTGTAACAAAAGCATCAGGCTATAGTCTAAATCCAATTCAAGTGAGATGTAAATTTCTTTTAGTTTGTTATAACCATTGGCTCTGATACCAATCTGTCACACTCTGAATTTTCACGAATGGGGTTTTACTGTTAGGTGCGTGACATATTAGGATCTCAGCTGATAGTTACACCAAACAACATATTATTTACAAAACATAATTGCTCATTAATAATAGAAATTACTAAAATAGAGTTAATAACATAATTTTGAAAATACTTGTGAAAGCATAATAGTTCATCATTTAAAAGGAGTAAACACGCACAACCCAAATAAAAATGTAATTTGTAGTAATGTGATTTGTTCATTTAAATCAAATGATAATGTTTGCAATGATATGATGATCCTAACCGTGCACACTTTAAGAACCTGAGAGAAATATGCTAAAGTGTCAACATAAGGTTGGTGATTTTATAGGTTTTAATAACGGTAACATAATAGAAAGCAGATCCAGTAAACTAAGTAATATCAGTAAATAGCTAGTCTACATAACATGTTACATAGTGTGTAAAGCTCACAACCGAAGCTGACAATGGAAATGAAGGCCTCAGCTGTGGTTACTAGGCCACAATAACATAAATTAGGTCAATAAACACCCATTTGACATAGTAGATCTACTCAGAATTACCTCGCTATAACACATAAATTAACAGTTCAAAAGTTAGGAATTAAGTTGATATAAGTAACGCTCGGAATAAAGTCGAAACGAGCCAATTAATAATAATGGGCCTAGCTGGGATTCTTTAAAGAAAATATGCAGGAAATGGAGTATGGACCAAGTAGACCTCGTGGGTTATGTGTTTGGCGAGTTTAAGGTCCCGGGAACACCCGATATATATAAACGAATCAGCCAAAGCAACTCTCATTTGCAACTCAACACCAACTTCTAGGGAGAGAGTGTAGAGTGAGAGTGTAGATAGAGAAAGTAGAGAGGAGGTAAAGATTCAAGGCTTGGTTAATCAAGAGATTGAAGATCGGTGTTTGTGGGCATCCAAACAACATGGAAATACCAAGAATCTAGGTAAAAAAACATCATTTAAATGTTTCTTTAGCTTAAACCCGGATTCTAGGTTTTGGGGTTTTTGAAAGTGGTAAAGAATCGTCCAAAACTAACGTTTTTGTGTAAGAAAACATGTAAAAAAGCTTAGATATAGCTTCATGGATGATAAACAAAGGTTTTGGTTGTAAAAGATTGAAGTTTTGGGTTAAAAATAGGTTGGTTCGTAATTTCAGCTCGTTCTGTGAAATTATGAGTTCGTCCAGTGAAATTATGTAATCATCCAGCGAAATTATGGATTCACAAACATGAATTTCCAATGAAATTTGGGCGAAACTGTTAGCGACACTGCTGGCGAAACTAGCAGTGAAACTGCTGGCGAAACTAGCAGCGAAACTACTGGCGAAACTAGCAGCGATTGCTGGCGAAACTAGCAGTGAAACTGCTGATCTTGCAGCGAAATTAGCAGCAAAATTAGACAGAAATTAACTTCTTTGATTGTTAACTCATCTGCAGGCTGTGTAGTGCGACCCTTGCTTAGAAAGCTTGACTGAGAAGCTACTCATTGAGTCCAGGTGAGTTCTAGGTCCCCTATTTAAAGGTTTTAAACTTGTTTGGGGCTGAAAATGCATACTAAATATACGATTTAAATGACCAAGATTTTAAGAGGTTTAAACAGGAAGATTTATTTTTCTATAACAAAATGTGCTATACGAATGTGTTAAAAATAAAATTTTTCACGCTGACCTGTCAGCACGGCCCCAGCCAAGGGCGTTTCCCCTAGGACCCCACTGTCAGGGGCTGCTGCCCCCTAGGACCCCACTGTCAGGGGCTGCCGCCCCCAAACCCCCGCTGTCCCGCGGAGGGTCGGTTATGTTCTATGATGACTTGTTATGTATGTGTATGTGTATAGGAATGGATGATGCATGATGTTTATGATGATGTGTGATGATGTATGTGATGTTTATGTGGTGCTATGTATGTTATGTTGGGTTTCATTATGTATTATTCCATGACTTACATGTTATGAGTATGAAATGGATGAAAAGTATTATGTAAGCGGAAGTTAACGATAATGATAAGTGGAACGTAAAGAAAGAATGAATGCATGCATTAACGAACGAACGAATGTAAGAAAAGTTTTGCAAGCAATGTATGGAGATTCACACCCAATGAAGGGTGTTAGCTCAACTGTGCGTGGGTTAGGAACCCCAGAAGGATGCACACTGGGTCTAATCCTTGTGATTCATACGTATGGGATCTTTTCCGCTTACCCCAGTACTGTGGTCAGGCCACCGGGCACAATGTATGGAAGCCTATTTATAGACTTCGGCCCAGTACCCGCTTTATGCATGATGGTGGGGTATATTACATGGCGTTGGTCTGAATGAATTTATCCCGATACTATGATCAGGCCGCCGGGTACAATGTATGGGAGCCTATTTATAGAATTCGTCCTAGTACCCGTTTTATGCATGACGGTGGGGTATAGACATGGCATTGGGCCGGAATGTGAGGAAGATAAAGGTGAATGTACGTAAAGTACGGTAAAGAAGATAACGAATGATAATGATGACGTACGATGATGAATGAACGAAAGTTAATGAACGATGATGAAGATAATAATAAGATTATCTATTTATACGTATGATGTATGAGCACATATGAAAGTAATGAACGGATTTAAATGATAAGTAAAGTATTTTATTTATAAAACTAGAACTCACTCAACAATGCTGACTTTTATGTATTTTCCAGTTGGCAGGTGATTGTTGCTGAGGATGGCACGAGGCAGCTACTTGGCATTTTTGGGATGGCATCCATTTGTATGACAATGATGTTTTTGTGATGTAATGCAAATTATGATATTTTGTAATAGTTAACTACATTGTATTATTTCGCAAAAGCTGTCATTAATATATGAAATGGTTTTCAAGCTATTCCGCTGTGGTGTTTTAGTAAACTTAAACAAATATTTTATGTGTTATGTGTAATGATTGTCCAACTGTGAGCGTCCCAGAAACGGGGCCTTACAATATAACACTAATAAACAAGTGATAATCACAATAATAATGATCAAATAAAAATGCATTTTAAAACACATGTTTCTCTGCCCTAAAAGAGTACGAGTAAGTTGGGGATGAGAACTCACCTTGAATTGCACAACATAAGAAATAATGCAGAGAGCGGGTAATTAGGTTTCGGAATAACCTGAATTTTATTTAATATATAATTAACATTAATTATTAAAAATTAAAATAGAAAAGGTATGGTTTCGCATTCCACGACTTGGTTATGGTGTCGGTTACCGACATGACTTCCCATTCTTAAGCAAATGCAAGCATACACAAACTCACACGAGCATAAAACCCAATTATTCTCACCAATATCAGATCATGTATAAAGATACGATTTATACATCTTAATTTCATGGCTTTATATAATAAAACCATATATGTTCATTAATGCATAACCTGTTTATATTAATGTATAACAACCGAACGTAACACACTTCAGGTAGTTTAAACAATCATACCTTCATACACTCGCACCTAATATATTGTAGACATCCATACATAATATATTATCTACACGTATTTCATAACATATATAAAACACACATTTATAAGATGCACATACACTCCCATACACGTAATCAAAATCCCCACATAACCATGCAACCTATGCATATATAATCCTATGTATTCATAGCCCTATGAGGCTCAGACAAGTAACCCTATATACACACCATCCTACCAGCCTTGGCCACCAAGAATCGCACACATAAAGTCATGAATAATTCTAACACAACATGCAAATATACTACAAAACCCATACTAGATCACTCATCAAACCAACATAAACACCACCAAGATTCACAGGACCCTCATATCATACATAGCCATGCATACATGGCATAAAAGAAGACATATGTATACAACTAAAAGAAGAACACACACAAAAACACACACATGCATATTACATACCCATAGCGCACACACACTTACACCTATCACATCTAGATGCATATATATACATGCAGGAGCACACACTATCGAGAACCCATTCACAAGTAAACTACACATACATATGATTCACATATATACATACATCATTGCACCACCCTATAAGGAACCCAAACACCACCCTCGCTACCATACATGACACTTGATACATGAACCTGTGTATATACGTTCACAACTACAACCAGACTGAACACGATAACCATACTAAGATTGAATCGTATAGAACATTCAAGATTAACGAAAAAACTCACCGCGTGGTGGACAAGAGGTTGCGATCTTACAGCGGATGTGTTGTCGAAGTCTAACAATTGCGAGAGATCCTACCGGGGGCGTCTCACGGCTAAGAAGCTGCCAGAGAGGGGGTGCTACCGAGGGATGCATGTGGATGGGTTGACGAGAGTGGTTTGATTTAGGCTTTGGAGGGTATTCAAATAGGGTAGAAGGTATTATGGGGAGTGGGGTGTCGGTTAAGGGTTATCCGAGGAGGGGTCGGTTATGAAGGACCCGAGGGATAGCATGGAGTGGAGGATTAGGGTAACAAGTTTAGGAAAATCGACACTAACACCCCCTCATGTTAGTATAATTAAACCATAACCCACTTTATTGTGATTAGCTTTAATTAGTATAATTTAGCTAGTAGATAAATTATGTGAGAAAGTTAAAGTAATGAAAGTTAGGTTAACAATGCTAAGCTAAAAGGACGGGATGTCACACATGTTACCTTAACTTTTATATAATAAACCATGTAAATGTCTAAGGCCACAACCTTTCACTTCCCTCATAGTTTTTTTGCCCACAAATTGACCAATATCATAACATATTGTTGCCCCCAATCGTTCTCTAGCCATAGACTGAGAACGTTATTGGCCCCCATGGGTCTTTATCCATAAACCAACAATGCATATTATAACGTACCATTGCCCATATGTGTCTCTGTCTATAAATCAATAATGAAATTATCAGTGGACATGTTCACCCATGAGTTTTCATCGCCACTCCATCCTCAAAGCTGGTATAACTAGCTATAACAATCGTTCATTGATCAGCCATAAAGACACTGCCTATGTTGTCCTTATGACAGTCCTTGCTCAGTCCATGATGTTGTTATAAGGCTTATACTAGGCTCTATGATGTGAACTAAAAACAAATATAAGGCTATATACGTTAATTCCCTGATTACTTAGACAATGCATAACATAAATCATTATCCATTCCTATATATGGTCAATTTTATTTTCCACTTTAACCTATACACATGAAAGATGGAAGGTTGATATTTTAACCAATTAAAAGAACTAAATATTAAAGAAAGTATGTTTCATTAATAAACTATATTTTTCATGCTTACATGTAAACTTTGATGTACATATTAACCATCAGGAAACTATGTTTATAAATTGTTTCATTCATAAACTATGATCATAGTCATTCAAGAGGCACTACTTTACTAATACAATTAAAAAAATGTTCACTAATATCTATAACCATAAACATGGTAATAAAAGTTTTTATGTAAGCATGCATATCAGCCCAAACACTATAAAAATATAAGAAGGGTATCTAGATTTCACCTTAATATAAACACGTGTTGCAATGTAAGAAGTCTTTATTAAAGCATAGTCTAAACAAGGTCTAATCACCTATTATTAATCATTTACTCATGAATAACCTTTATCTTTTGTTATTTCAATCTCATTCGATCTAGGTTTGGCTTGGGTTGTCGTATGAATCACACTCCATTACGTACTCATGCTACCCATACATATACTCCCATGAGATACACACTTATAACCATATATGTGTATGAGCACATATACACTTTTACATGTACACATTCTTAAGCTCACAAACATATCTTTATATTAAAATACATATACACATATGTTCGTATTTCATTTTTAAGCACACACACACACACACGAAGACCCACGTATACATGCCCAACCCACACTCACTCACACACATTAAATTACGTCCACACACTCATATGCATACATGCTTTCATGCATGTACCTTTCCATGATCTACATGCATACAATTAAAATCACACACATAGCTTTTATAATCTACATACATATACTTACACCTAAAAACAC
>BJCN01308037.1:2527-14537 GCA_018326445.1 Flaveria brownii
AGCGACGGCGGTGTCCGGTCGTTGGCGGTGGCCGAAGGTTGGTAGCGTAGCGATGGCCGGTGGTTGTGGTGGGTGGCGGCTATGGGGGTGGTTGTGGTGCTGCTGGTGGTTGTGGTGCTTAGGGTAGTTGGTTGTAATTGGTGGTGGTGGTCGGTGGTTGGTGGTGGTGGTGGTGGTGGTAGTTGCAAGTGATAGTGGTTGGCACGGTTGGCAGCGATGGTAGTGGGCGGTGGTGGTGTTGGGGGTAACTAATGGTAATTGGTGGTGGTAGTGGTTGCCGATGGTGGAGACTATAGTGGTGTCCGGTGGTGGTGATGGGTAGTTGTGGTTGTGGGGCTGGTGTTACGTGTTGGTGGTGGTCATTGGTAATTGGTGGTAATGGTGGTGGTTGCCGGTGGTGATGGTGGTTTGTGGTGGTCGGTGGTTACCGATCTTGGTGGTTGTTTGTGATGGTAGTGGTGGTTGTGGCGGTCGGTGGTGGTGGTGGCCAGTGACCATCGATCTTGGTGGTCGGTGGTTGTTGTTATTATGATAGGTGGGTGGGTGGTATTAGTGACTAAGGATGAAAGAATGAATGAAATGAAAAAAGAAGGGATATATATGGAATGAATTTGAAGGATTGGAATTAACTTTGTAATGGTTTTTTCCATTACATTCACAAATCAAACATGTCTTTTTTCATTCACCATCAATGCTCATTCTATTCCGCACCTCATTTCTAAGTACCAAATGCTACGTTAGGGAAAATGTTTGTTACACTTGGACACTTGGTGGATGAATGCAATATTGCAAAAAAGATATATATTAGAGGCAAGCTCGACTAGCCTACCCGTTTACATTACAAATAGTTCGAGTTTCGAATCCCAGAGCATTCACATTAGGTTCACATCCTCATCCTTATAATTATACAAAAAATCATTACTTTTTTCAATTAAATAATATTTTTAAGGCTTTATCACTACATGTTTTCTCTTATTCACTCACAATCACATTAAAAGATATAAAAAACTTATAGGGGTAAATTGTGTTTTTCAGAAATATACGGGTAAATATTAATATTTTTCTTTCTCTTCCACTCAAATTATTTCTTATAATATAAAGAACAATAGGGAACCTATTTTGAATGCTCTTAGACTGAGTAGTTTTTTCATGCTTGAGGTAAGCTCATTTTATTTATTGATTAATTTATTTACATTTATAACTATTTCATACATACATACAAATACATATATATATAATATATATAAATATATATATATATATATAAAACGTTTATGTTTATTATAAATATATATAGTAATAGTTACCATATATTTAACATATTAAAAGAAGTTGCATAAGTATAGTAGTAAGGTAATTCGTGATACACAAGAAAGCATCCTAATAATAAAATAGATGATCCACTCTTTAACTAAATGATTCTAGGTAAAAAATATTTCAGAGTGCGAGGGAGGTGAGTTCAGGTGTAAATATGTATAGCATAAAAAGTGTCTGTATTTATCGGTAAAAAATGCTATGATCACGAGTCAACTTGACTCGCGTGATAACTGAAACTTGAATGGTTTATTAAACAAACTTATTTTAGGTTCGAGTAAAAAAGTTTATTTTTATCTCGTCTAATTGTTCGGTTCAAGCTTCTAACGAGCCATCTTGAGTAGATCGTGATGACCTGACTCGCTTACACTCGTACCTAAAGTTTATATGTAGTATTTAAATTAATGGATAATAACATATTAGTTTGGGTGTTGAAAAGTGTTTGGTTCAAAAGACGAGATATAGAAAGAAACATCAAAATTGGGTTACGCTTCGTGCTTGATCGCCAATTTAGGAGATAACACAAAATGCGAAAGGAAGATAACTTGGGTGTGGAAAGTTGTTATTAATTGAAAGACGAAGTAGGTTTAGATCAAATCGGCGAAATAGTATTAGGGTTCATTTTGTGTCATATGAAAGGAGTTTTGGGGACAATATATTTCGTATTGTAGTGGTACCGGGTTAAAGAATTAGCCCCGTTAGGTTAATAGGTAGAATGGATCCAGTTCCAACACGTAACCGGGAATATGCAACTTATATTTTTTTTTAACAATGCTAATCAAATTTACTACCTGTCATTTATGGGATCTAAACGATTGACATTTGATATAGAGGCCATACACCAATTATAACTCTGCAACTTATTATTATTTTGAACTACCTTCCTACTCTAATAAAAAGGTATCTGGGATGACACGTGTCAACACTATAATCATTCTCACCAAAATTTTTCCGTCTCTCTCCTATTAAATAATTACCTTAATTACTAATAATAGTATTTAACACTTTTTTAGATTTAATAAATTAATAAAGAGATCTATTTATTAATATTATTTCTAAATAAACAATTTTTTTATAAAATAATAAATTTATTTAAAGCATAAGACTTTTTTAAAAAATACAAAATATTTAAAATTGGTATTTTTGAAAAGTTATTTTTTTAAAACCAAAAATAATTAAATTTAAGAGTTATAATAAGGAAATTTTTAAAAATGATATTTTTATACCGTTTGTTTTAGAACAAAACGTTGATTGTTTTAAAAAAAATAAAGTTTTAAAAAGTTGATATCACTATTTTATAACTTACAGTCATTTCTAATATATAATTTCAGTGATATTATATCTTAAAATATTATTTTATAATTAATAAATTTTATTATATTAATTTTTTATTTATTCAACTGGTGTAACACACGGGTTACTATAGCTAGTTATATATATTGCGACACCTATCCTACTATATCTATCTACATCACAACTAACTGACACTAACCCCTCATAAATCGAGCTCGAACCGTTAACCGCAAAAGAAAAGTCACCATTCTAATTAGAAATAGTTTTTATTATCAAACCGAACCTATTTTAAAAGATGTAAAATGAGTAACTTTTGAATCAAAGCATTTACATAATTTATAACTTTTGCCCCATAAATTTTGACTTTTAGATATTTGCTCCCATATGATTGTGAGAGGATATGGAGTTTGAGTTTTCGAACTCTATGAACTGCGAATGGGAAAAAAGATGGTGCCCGTGAAGAGAGAGGTTGAGGAGCGAGAGGACGTCTGGTCGGCCATAAACTTTCCGTGGGTGAAGAAGATAAAACATGTGAGAGAAGAGAGGAGAGAGATGGTTGTGATCGTCTGCGATGAATTTAGAGGAGAGAGAAGGTCGGTTTGTGAGTGGTAGACTTCGGGCTGTCGAGTTGGAGCCACGAACGTGACCTACGTGTTGTGATGTTGCGTACCGTACTATGTTGTAGGGAACTTTAATATAATATACGGAAGGGTGAGGGAACATGGACCATTGGAGCATATTTAACCAAAAGTGGTAGATGCTAGCAAGTTGGATCACTCATAATGACCTTTTAAATATTTTTCAAACAGGAAAACTTCACAGAATAGTAAGTAAGTTTTAACAGTGTATCAATTAGGCCATTAATATTTTTATTTGTTCTAATCAGGTTACTAAAGTTTTATAAGTGTTCCAATTGAGTCACTAATACTTTTATTTGTTCCAATCAGGTCGTTTAAAGTTTTAGTTGTGTTATAATCAAGTCACTCGTATTTTTTCTTTGTTTTATATAATTCATAATTTTTTTAAAATAATTCAGTTTTTCTATAAATATTGTTAATTTTTTTAAAAAACCTTCAATTTTTTAAAAAAAATTCAACTTATAAATGACCTAATTAGAACAATTCTGAAACTTTGGTGATCTGATCGGCACAGAATTTTACAAATGACCTGATTGTACCAAAAAAAACTTTATAAGTGAATTAATTAAAATAATTCTAAAAGTTGGTTACTATTTTACAAAGTTGCATCTTTTCAAACAGTGTTTGATAATTTAGCTATTATTAACATGACTCACTCACTCATAGTCACTATAGGGTTGTCTATGTTTTAAATTGAAATTCCTCAAGTAACCAAATTGCTCAACATAATATATGAAAACAAACTTATAAAGTTCATGCATAAAACATAACCAATTTTTTAAATACAACAACAGTAAATTACGTGAAGTCAAGTAATATAGAAGCGGTGATCGAACCACCACTAACCGGTCATATCGAATGCTCATGGAGGCCACAAATTATGCGTTGTCTAGGACGCATTTGCGACGCGAATGGCACCCTCCATGAAGTGCTTTTGCTTCCTAACAATTGTTGTTTTGTTATTGTAGTGTAATGGGTAGTTTCCCTTTGTCCATGCCTTTCAACTAGCTCTAGGTGTAAGCCTATAAAGGCAAGCATGTTTATGTTAGTGGTAGAGAAGAAAAATGATAGCAAAATCTTGTATCTTGTCTAATTTTTTAAAGTGATTACGTGTTACAAAATGCTAATTATCTTGAGAAATTTAACCATATCAAAACGGCCTCTTTCACATACTTAAATTTATTAAATCACCATCACTAATATCATTCTACAAATCATCACAAACAAACGATGAATGCTTACAATGTGCTCTAAGTGCACACTTTCTTCCATCTTCACTCTCATTTAGGATTTTCATCGATCAACTTATGTTTGAAAAACAAGGTTCAATTTAAGCACTCCCGTTTGGCGAAGTTCTTTCACCAACGTTAAGTAATCACCAAGCATGACACAAGTGCAAGTCAGACGGCAATTTTTCATATCAAATCATGACACACCAATCAAAATTGACGTCTTAATACCAAATGTAATTAAACAACGTTTAGATCTTTTCAAACAATCAAATATTAAAAGGTACCGCTAAACGTACCATATTCTCTCATATACTTAATGAGTGCCTCCCCGTTAAGAAAATAATATCCAGTTCATAAAGTAGGTGGGTTTAATACATAATAAAGGGTAAGTTTGGTCGCACATAATAATATAATATTACCTCAATAATATTGAATAATGAGAAGTGACAGATTGACATTTCGAACAGTGATGCATTGACGACCAACCAATAATAAGCTTCATATTCCTCTGTCATTTAAAGACAGACCATACATATATTTGTCAATTACATCAAAATAGAAGGTAGACGGGCAACAAGCTGTGCCGCCATCAATTCATCGTAGTTGAAGATCTGTATATAAATTACTATCAAGGTGTGCGTTTACAATCATTTTACTAATCAAATCATAATAAAATAGTAAGATTGGAGTTAGGAGACCTATCAACCCTCAACAACAAAGTATACTATATAAAATCTGCGTTCACTTGTGTACACTTGTATGTCATTTGAGATATAAAAGTTGTCAAGGAGCAGTTGAAGTTTTGTAGGTAAGATGGAAGCAACAACGGCTGGTGGCGGTGGCGGTGGTGGCGGAATCAGGTTAAGATGGTGGTGGTTGATTATCATGGCCGCTGTAGCTCGAGGTCAAAACACCACTGATCCAGCTGAAGGTTGGTTGAGTTATGTTATCCATCTTTTTTTTTCTGATTCTTTCATCTCTTTAAAAACTTAATATATTAAGCTCATGAATCGAGTTTACGAATCCTGTATGTGTTCCTAAGAAAAGGGCTTATTCGAGCTCGATGAATCAACACTACTATAAAAGTGACGAGAATCAACACTACTATAAAACAGAAGTTGGAGAAATATAGGTTAGAATCTGTCGGATAAATGGTCATGGGTGTTATTCTCCGATGGAAATATTTGTGATGGATGTATTACTAACATATATTTCTCCAACCAAAGTTTCATATTTTAATGACTGAATACTGACGGCACTTTTTCCGACGGATTACTAAACAAACAACTTGTCATTTACGAGTTTGAGCGATCGAGCTATTTGATCTTCGGATAGAGACTGAATCTCTAACATGCCAAGCTCGATCCACATCATGAAATTAAATTTTTGTTCGATCAAGTAACATGTTAACAAGATACTTTTTTGAGTAAATTACAAATTGTGTCCTTTATTAGTATATAGATTTGTATATTAATTATGTCCTTTAGTTTTAATAATTACATGTAATGTTCTTTATTTAAAACAATCTGCAGATACATCGTCATTTAAACTAACATTCATTCAAATTTACAGTTAAGTCAGACATGTGTCACTTACAAGACATGCATTTTTATATTTTACATGCCCATAATTCGTCAAAAATATTTTTACATAGCTTTATTCTCACCGTCTTCGTGTTAGAGTGTTTAAAGTCGGAAATCTGAATGTTTCCGATTGTAGAAATCACTATCCTTATCTGATATTTCGGATATCAGATACAATTAGTGATTCGGAAATCCGAACTTTTTTTTTGCAATAATTAGATACATGTTATTATGAAAATAATATAAAAACCAAGTCCCAACATATATTAACAAGTCCCAACCTAAAATAAAAAAACATTTAAGACTAAAAAATAACAAGAAGTATTTTTAAGTTTTTAGTGATGATGCATGTTGGCATTGATAATTGCAGTTGTTGTCGTCGATCTAACTGTAGAATCCGTCATGACGTTGGAGCGTCATTCTCATTTCTAAATTCTTGTGTAGTAATCTGGACTTCTCTGTTTTATTCTACGCTTTCAATTTGGGATTTAGTGTTTGTTCTCTACTGTTCGTTCTTAAAAAAAGGCATAAGAGTTCAATGATTTACTAAAGTTTCAATTACTCAATGTGTTATTAATTACAAATTGTCATATTAGAGAAATACCCATCATGTGAATTGTGAGGGGCACATGCATCTCATGTGAGGCCCATCATGTGAGGGGCACATACCTAATTTAACTGTAAAATTAGATGGAGCTTAGTGTGAAGGACAATATGCGCGCAATTTTTATTAAAAAGAACATACGGTGTAATTATTGAAACTAAAGGAAACACAGCGTAATTTCATTTATTAATAAATGACATAATTTGTAATTTACTCTACTTTTTAATACAAATTATAAGGGGTTGTTTGGTCTGGTTTTTATTTGTTGGTTTATGCTTATATTTTAAAGTAGATTATAGCTTATTCTTTATTATTTGATAAACTCTTTTTAATTGTTTGGATTAGCTTATATTCTACAAATTGATTATGCGTTAAATTTATAATTCTTTAATTCCTTACAATAATAAGATGCTTCAATAATTAGTAATCTACCATTATTTGAGGGCAAATGAATAACTTACACTCTTACACAAATAAGTTTTTTCAAATAAGCTAAAAAACCATCTTCAAATTAGCTTATATAAGCTAATAAGCATAACCTAAAAAACTAAATCAAACATCAACTTAAGCTTATTTTGTAAAAAAAAAAACTAAAAAAGCCATAAACTTTGTTAAAAAACTAGGACAAACATCTTCTAAGGCTTGTTGATTATTAGCAATTTTGTATCGGCTTTTAGTAAGCTGGCAAGGTGTATAGGGTTAGTGACAATTGGCTTGACCACAATGGGTATATAACACAATTGAGTTAGAGTTAATGTCACAGATCAAAATTATTAAAAATATAAAACCACGGGACATAATATGACAAAAATTCATTTTTGAACTGAAATTATGATTAAAACACTTGTACCAAAACTTAAATTTACTTGATCTCGAAATACATATCCACCGACCTTTACAAGTTTCCCGCATTAATGGACAAATGCCGGTGGTAGCACGGTGGTTACGATGCGACAACCGTAGATTTTGGCAGGAGTGACCGCCGGCGAAGCTTAGCCGGTGGTAAGATGTTTACTCTTTTTAAAACTGATTCCGATTCGCGTTACAACGAGTGGTGAGGTAAATGCTAGTCGCCTTCCAAAAAAAAAGGTAAATGCTAGTTGAATTTTGAGATTTTGGCAATTAGGTTAGGGTTACGTTAGATTTGGAGATGAATTTCGAATTCAATACCTCGTTTATGATCTCCTTAATGCAATTAGTAAGTAGTAACATGATTATGATACTGATTTGAATGAATCTGGTGTTGCAGCGCGAGTTATTAACGAAATGTTCAGGCAATGGGGGATATCAGAGAGTTCAGTAACGAATATGGGGTGGAACTTTAGCGGAGAACTGTGTAGTGGTGCTGCGGTGGACTCTACCAACTTCGATTCCCCCGATTACAATCCAGCTATCAAATGTGATTGTAGATTCGCCAATTCTACTTGCCACATCACTCGACTGTAAGTGATGATATTTGATTCTTTCTTCTTTAATTAGTATTTCATATGAAGTTTAATTAGAAGTTAGAACAGTGGTTTACTACTTCAACTGTTACTTATTCTACATCTTTTGGCAATTGTTGGTTTTTTGGTTCACTCAGAAAAGTTTATGCAATGAATGCTGTGGGCGTGATCCCGGAAGGACTCTGGACTTTGGTTTACCTTACCAATCTGTATGTATGCCGCTATTTCTTCATTATTGAATTATGCAAAGTTATTTACCAAATAATATGTGATTAAGTCAAGGAAGTCATTGATAAAATTAGCATGTACTAATGTTGATATACGAGTAATTTTCTTTGAATGTTGTAAGCCAGCCGTTGTACTTTTGCAACTGCGAACAATGTGCCAAAAGTGAATGAATGTAGGTGCTTTTATATGTTTTTTTTATTTTGTATGAAACTACAAGTATGATGCTTAGAATTTGACCGTGACATTATATTTTGTTTTATGTTAGCCATATTATTATCAACTACTTTTTGTAACTATTGGAAGTTAAAGCCTACAACTATCTATGTGTTTGTGTATAAACACATATACATTAGTTCTCATGAGTATCTATGCTTGTATTCTGCTAAATGATCAAGTATTTGCTACAGAAATTTGGGCCAGAACTACTTGACAGGTCCCTTGTCACCTTCAATTCGCAATTTAACTCGGATGCAATGGCTGTAAGGCTTTCCTATTTTATACTTATAACATGGTGATCATTTGTATACTAATCATCTTTAAGAATAAAGCTAAGGTTATGATAATGATTTTGAATTTATCCTTAGGAATATGGGCATCAATGCTTTGTCTGGGGAGCTTCCACCAGAGCTAGGACTGCTTTCTGACCTTAGATCGCTGTATATATTTTTCTGTTTTTTTGTTTACATGTCATCAGTCAGCAACTTCATTTATTTGAAAGAAATTTTATATTGCAGGGCAATCGGCACAAACAATTTCAATGGTTCTCTGCCATCTGAACTTGGAAATTTGCGAGAATTACAACAGCTGTAAGAAAGTTCATGATCATCTTCTAAATTTATCACTAATTAAATTGCTTAGTTCTTTGTTTAATAAGGATGAAAGAATGTTCGGAGTTCTTTCCTGGATTTACCTTTCTGCTATGTATATCCATGCACAATGCCATTGAACCCTTATATCATCTTTATGTGTTCAATTTGTCAGTTACGTCGACAGTTCTGGAGTTGGTGGTGAGATACCTTCTACATTTGCTAGTTTACAGAACCTGGTTACAGTGTAAGAGCATCTATTTTTGATAATGTTTCAAAAGAGTACTTCATCTATCCCATGAAAATTGCAACACTTTATTTTTTAAGATGTCAAATTTGGAGGAAGTGTTCATGATACAATTTCCTAGTTTTGTATTGTCATCATCAAAGGCGGAGGATAGTAGGGGCTCCCCCACCCCCTTTTTCCGTCGGTTATGTTAAATTTTAGTCCTCTAGTGTAATTTTTTATATAAATATCGAGTTCGCCCCCCTAAAAAAATTAATTTCGCCCCCACCCCTCTACGGGAGTGTTCAAGCTCCACCACTAGTCGTCATTGCTAGTAAATTTATCACAGATTCCTTTGTTTTGTCTTGTGTTGAAGGGCATATAGATATTTAACAAATAGCTAGTCACCAATTCAAAAATTACAGTTTTTATTATTGTTCTAGCTTTTTATTTATTTATTTACATCTTTTATTATCGATGCTAACTCTTGTGTTGTGCAGATGGGCTTCTGATAATGAATTCACTGGGAGAATCCCTGACTTTATAGGGAACTGGACATTGTTAGACTCATTGTAAGTTAACTTCTATGGCATATTCAAGGTGTTACATATGAGATGAAACTTTATATTATTTACATGCATGATGTACATATAGGAGGTTTGAGGGGAACTCTTTCGAAGGGTCAATACCACCTTCGTTTTCTAGATTGACCTCTTTGCGGGACTTGTAAGTCTTTTTTTCCCATAAGAGTTCATTATTATTCTTTTTAAGTTGTTTCATCTTGTAATTTAAACCCTCTAAAAGTTAGCTCATCGGGTTCTATGAATGATACAGGAGAATAAGTGGTTTATCTAACGGAACTTTGGATTTTATAAGGGATTTGAAAGCCCTTCGTGTTCTGTGAGCAAAGTTTAAATATTTTTTAAGTCTATCCATGTTATTATCTGAAAACAAAATACAATGAGACTGTTTCATGCAGAGTTTTGAGGAATAACAGAATTTCTGGCTCTATTCCAATTGACATCGGAGAACATCAAAATTTGACACGATTGTGAGTTGATATTGAAGTTTATAAACATTAAAACTATTCAAGAAAGCTCTCAGATGTGATTTTCTATATCTACTGTTGGTCTTACTATTTGATCTGTCTCCCGACAGCTGCTAACTTTGGGTGTATACTTCACAGAGATTTGAGTTTCAACAATTTGAATGGACAGATTCCAAGAGAACTATTCAGTTTGAGTCAACTCTTATTCTTGTAATACACATATTCTCTTTCTATGATAAATATTTCATGAAACTAGAGCAATGAGTATCAATGTTCGAGTTAAATAATTGGGATGGATGTTGACACTTATATAATATTAAAAATCTGATCTATATGTCATGCATGATCTAAGGTTTCTTGGAAATAATAGCTTAAACGGTACCCTTCCTGATGTGAAGAGCTCCACTCTGCGCAATATGTAAGTGAAATGCATGACTACATTTGCGGTTTCGTGTTTGCAAAATTGATTATAGGCTATCTTATCTGGTGAAAATGAAAAATATATAATATTTTGTAATTTATTTTAATTTTCTTCACGCAGTGATGTGTCATACAATGAACTATCTGGAACACTTCCTTCTTGGGTCAATGAGGCAAACTTACAACTGTAAGTGCATAGTGTTACATTGTGCTTTTTATTTAATAGTTTTAGCATAAGTTTTGTAACTAATGTCAGATTTCTAATGTGTGCAATCTGCAGTAACTTAGTTGTTAACAACTTCACTTTAGGAGATTCAGGAAACAGTAGTTTACCTCCAGGTTTGATTTGTCTCCAAAGGAATTTCCCTTGTGGTCGTGGGTCTCCAATATGTAAGCAGGAACATCGAGTTTCTACTTCCCTTTTTTCAATTGCCACCTCACCCACACCCTTAAATGTTGGTTTTTAAAATTTTACAGATAGTGATTTTGGAATAAATTGTGGTGGAGGTCGTCCAATCACATCATCTAAACAGTTACTTCATGAGGATGATACTGAAGCACTTGGAGCAGCAACATATTATGTGACTTCTGAAAGAAGGTGGGGTGTCAGCAATGTTGGTCAAAGTGACAACTCAAATTATACAACCTTCTCTTCAAGGCAATTCACAGGCACTTTAGATTCAGAACTTTTCCAGACGGCACGACTCTCTGCTGGATCATTAAGATATTATGGTTTAGGGATGCAAAATGGTAACTACACAGTAACCCTTCAATTTGCAGAACTAGAGATAGAAGACAGTCCCACTTGGAAAAGTACCGGAAGGCGTGTCTTTGACATTTATCTGCAGGTTTATGTTAAATATATGTTAATAAAGTCTAATGTGTTTCTTCATCATCAACTTCTGTTTCCTCCTAAACCAGTGTGTGAATCCAAGGATCGCAATTCAGGAATTATCAGTATTAAAATAAATCAATTTAATGATCGCGGAATTATCACTAATTGACGTTTAATTGTTTGGATGATTAATTATGAACACAACCACAGAAACACAATAAATGCAAAATCAATAATTATTCAAAAGTATTTCATTAACTATAACGTAATGATTACAAAAGAATAATAATGAATACTATAAACTATCGAATACAGTGTATCGAATAATGTTGATGTTG
>BJCN01308041.1:0-10443 GCA_018326445.1 Flaveria brownii
CTGGTTCAAGTAGCAATAAAGTGCCACCTTGCATTTCATGAGGAGAGTTATTCTTCCATACTTCTGAGTGTGGGGTACTCAATTAGCATATCTAATAAAATCTAAACATGATAAATATCACAAAATGTTGAAAATAGATCCTTGCATGAGTTTAAGTGGACAAACATACTTACAATCAACTTTGTTCTTTGTCTATGTCTATTCCAAACTTCAAACATTATTAGATGTAGAGGATTTTGGATTAGTATGATCTCATTGCAGTTGAAGGATTCATGCTTATAAATATCTTAATTTTGAAAAATCTAAAATACCAAAAAGATTTGTGATTTTTTAGTATTTTTCTTAGTTTTGGCAGATTTACATGTGTTACTGATTTAGGAGTGAAACTACCATACAATACCTCTATCGAGAGGATTTAGACTTTTGCAGGTGATAAATTGCACGACATGCCTGAGTTTCCTATTTAGTTCAAGATGTTAAGAGAAAACTCCTGCTTCCTTTAAAGATCTCCTGCCAGTTGCTGAGAACTAAGAAACCTCCTCTTGGTGTCTCATACATAAAAGTTCCTCACACCTCCAAAGCTTTTGTTGAGGGAGAGTATATGTTAAGTCTGAAGAATTTCTGATGCTTCTCCTTCACTTCTGAAGTTGAGATAAAGCTACTGATATTTCTACCTGTGCAATCCACAGTGTATGCAAATGGGCGTGTCGTCACGTCTTCAAAATAAGACTAGAAGATCAAGCTGATGAAACATACATCAAGTGACGAACCAAAGTCTTTATGTGCCGAAACAAAGTCCTTTTCTCAATGCCTTTTTATGAAGCTTCTAAGAAGATGCTACCAAAAAGAGGGAGATTTCTGCACTACAAGACTGCACATCAATCAACATACAAGGTTTTGATAATCATGAGGTTTTGGCAGCATCATCTTAGGGGGAGTACTATTGAACTATTTGAAGATGATACTTACCAAGACCTAAGTGCCGAATCTCATGATGATTACCAAAACTGACACGGTGAAAATATGCTTAAGATATGATCAAAACGAAGAAAACTGACCAAAGTCAAACTTGGTCAAACTTGGTCAACCGTAGTCAAAGTCAACAGTCAACATCAACGGTCGTCCTGAATGACATCAGCACCCGGCAGTCACGCATCAGCAACAAAGAATTATCAGACTTAGAACTATATTTCTGTAATCATTTTGTCTTAAATGTAATATTTTTCTTATTATTGTAAAGAGTATAAATGACTAAGTGTAGTCATTTATACTCTAACCAACAAGTGAGAAGAGAGTTTTACAGAGAAAAACACACACAAAAGGTGTAATCACTAACAATTAGAGAATTCAAGGTTGAGTGTGTGTGAGAAAAAGTGTTTTTTCACAAACTCCTTTGAATTCCTCTTGAACATCATACATATGAATAAATGAAATTTATATGAATTTGTGTTCTTGATTGTTCATCATTCATCATCATCATACATGTTCATCTCTTGCATATAGATCTTCACGAAGTCATCAACAGATCTGTGAGATTCTGCATCACAGATTCGATAAACGGCAGCAATACGATTGCAATATTCGATCTGTACATCGATTAAAAATTATAATAATCTAATTTACCATATCATAGGTTAGGTTTAATGTTGTAACCAAATAATGACAAGAAATTGGGATTGAAAACGAATTAATTATACGAAGACAATAAATGCATGATGGATGATAACGAGCTTCAAATTAATTGACGGGACTATGAGTGACGGATGTCAAAACAGATTGAAAGGACACCCTTTCACACAGTTGACACCTACATGACCTTGTTTGTTCTTATCACTAATTAAAATGTATAGGTTTCTACCATTTGAAATAGCATACTTTCATACTGCTTCTTTAAAAGCATACGTTAAAGGGAACCTTATCACAACAACCCAAGTAAACTTCTTCCACTCAGTTTGGTCATCTATAACTCGAACATCTTCTTTGTAATTCTTCCCTTGGATGTCATCGTCTTCACTTTCCCTAGGTGTGTTAACATTACCATCAGAATCCTTATAATTGCTATATGCTTCTAAATATGAACCCTCTACATCAACCAAATTACCTTGTGGACCTATAATTTCCTTTAAACACTCCTCAAGTAATTTCTTCTTGATTCATTATCATCCTTGCTACCTTTTTTAATTACAACAATTGACTCTCTCCATTCATCATCATCTCTGTCTAATCCACAACTAATTACTTTATCTGAACCCTCCTCATTTGAACCCTCATTATCCGAACCTTCCTCATCTGAACCCTCCTCATCTGAAGCCTCCTCATCTGGCCCACCACTAACTACTACATCAACCACCTTATTAACTGTTTATGTTACTACTGTTGGGGCCGGTATTAACCTTCTAGCTATCAACTTAATGTACCTCCTACCATCTGAAGTAGGGCTCAAAGAAGCTAGTAGTTGACTAGGTGGGGTACTAGGCTGGGCTTGAGGTGACATGGGTTGGTTACTAGACTGGGCTTGAGGATTAATGGGTTGGTACTAGGTTTGCTTATTGGTCCCTCTTGAATGTTACATCAATAATCTGAGTGGGATTCATACTAATATCGATCATCAAGTCAAGAACATCTTTATCACTAACTAATCGTTAAACCCTCCATCACCATCATTCAAGGAATACATGTTAAAATCTTTAATTCGATAAGAACCAGTCTTCATAAATCGTTTAAACCCTCCATCACCATCATTCAAGGAATACATCTAAAAATCTTTAGATTGATAAGAATCAGTCCCCATAACGTAGTCTACTAACTCAAAGTAAGAAATTGTATCAATGTCTAACTTAAGCAATTTCGATTCACCACCAACATACCTATGTTTGGGAGAACCAACATCCAACGTCCCACCATGCCAAAGCTTCACGAAGATGATTTATTCCATTTGATTCAACACAAGAAAACCCTAGTCTAAATCGAATTGTACTTGCTGATCGGATGCACTCATTCGAGCATCAAGTCGATGTTTTTCAAGGAGATTAGGGAGTTTAGGCTTCAATTTGATTTTTAAGAGAGATTTTCACCAACTTTATTATGTATCAGAAGCAAGTGATATGTTTTATATATTTTTCGCCACATCTGCATGTCACGTCAGCAAGAAAGTAACAGTACTAAGTTTCAGTTAGTGAAGGATTGTTGTAGAAAAATAAGCTCAAAGTTGTGAGTGCTACTAAATATTTGTTGAGTTAGGACTAATGTCGGTCAATTAATGAAACTTGGGATTATTTAAATTCAATAATCCTATTTTGAATTATATATATTTACCGGTGGTTGGGCCATAGTCATATACATTTTCAATTAAATTACTTATTTTTTTATTAGTTTGGGTTTTTTATCATTTTACAAGCAATGCAATCAATAGAAAAAGTTAACCCCTTCATTTTTCATGTACACCTCAAGGACCTCACTAGTAATTAATTTATATTATATTAATTACAGTTTTTTTACACCTAATAGCATGTATTTTATGCTTACGGTGTTTTTCAAAAAAAGTTTGATTTTTCACTTCTAACTCAAAGCTTCTAAACTTTGCAATGTAACCTTACAAATTTTATTTTTTACTTTTAACCCAAAACTTTTCATCTTTTGTAATAAAACCTTACAACTTTTTTACTTTTAACTTTGTTCCTATATACTTTTCATCTTACGCAAATTTTTCGTTTTACGTTTCGTTTTAAGTTTTTCAAGTTAATATGACGCAACATTCATGTGTGGTTTAACATTTTTACGTTTTGCTTTACGTTTCGTCTAAATTTTGTGAGTTAACACGACGCAACATGCGTGTGTGGTTCAATGTTTTTACGTCTGTTTTTCTCGTTTAAAAGGTACGTCGCAATGCCCGGGTCATAGATCGACTTAGTTATACTTTTATATATTTTACATTTCAGTTTAATTTTTTGCATTAACACACCGTAACTTTAATCGATGGTCACCAACGGTGGTGTGACATTGATGATGTTTGACACGGTTTTACACCCCCTTCGCAACACGAGTGCGCTTAATTCTACTTCTATTTATTTTATATACAAGGATAAATTAGTCAATAGACCGCTTAACAAAACCTTGAGGACTGTTAATGTGAAGAACGAGATCTGTCACAAACCCTTAACATAAAGAATAATTGTTGTAATTTGTTGCGTTTAAAGACAACCTATAAATTGATGTAAAATAAACGATAAAACTAAAATTTACAAAACCACTTTATTATGTATAAAAAGATTCTAAGTGAAAATGTAAAACATTTTGTAAAATTATGATCATTTTTTAAAATAAAAGAAAATTGTTAGGAATTTGTCCCCAGTAAATTGGATAAAATTAATAATAACATTAGAATATATCACCACAAATGATTAAATACTAAGAAAATTCAGACTAGAAGTTAATTTAGCTAAAAACACATTCACAATCCCAGAAATTCCTATTAAAAAAAATGTTACAATTGCAGCGTTCAATTATGATTGAAAGAAACCACTGTCCGAAAACAAATAAATGCATCTTTAAAAGAGCTCTAAGAAGTTGCATACCGTTGGTTCACATAACACAATTGACCATTATACTCATTTTGCTGCCCTACCAGCTGCAAAAAAAATGCCTCCGTCTGTCTACCCAAAAGAATATTACAATCAAAACATGCCCACACACAAGAACAAGAAACACCATTACTCTCAATCCATCTCCCTCCAAAACCAAAACCAAATTACATCTCAACCGTTGTATTCAATCAGTATGAACCCATTGGCGGCATCCCAAATGGAGGAGGCATCGGCGGCATTCCCATTCCGCCCATGGGTGGTGGAGGAGCAAACCCTCCACCCATACCCGGTGGAGCAGGTAGAGCAAGAGGGAGTAGCTGAGCATACATATTCTGCAAACAACCAAAACACAGATTAGCTTACAGAAAATGAGCTAAGGTAAAAGAAGCAAGCGCAAAAGAGGAACGAGAAAAAAACCTGCTGTTTAACGATGTCCTGCTCCTCGTTCTCCTTAGCTTTACTTTCCTTTATTGCCTCTATCTTGTCCTTTATTAGTTCATCCACCTTACCTGTATATTCACGGATAAACTGCAAGGGAAAAAAAAATGAGTGTACGACACAAGCTTAATAATGAAGGTAAAATATGTAGGCCACTTACCTGAAGCAGATACGGGAATGCAAAATCGATCATGTTGTTCAACCAGGCTAGCTCAAGAGCAACATCTGGACGGATCAGATCGTAACAAACAAAGAGACAGGAAGCAAAGCATTCCTTCTTTCCCTGCACAAGCAATGCATGAGATCATTACCAAATGGTCCACTCTAAAACTTGAACATAACAAGACTGAGAATAATTCCTACCTGCTCGATGAAATAAACAAGCAGCTCTTCGGCAAGCTCACGGTCCCCAGATTGCGAAGCTGTCTCCATCGCATCTTTGTAGACCTTGTCTTTTTTAGACAATGCAATCGACTGCTTCCATCTACCGGCCTTTTTGTAGATGTACGCAGCCACACGTCTCATCTCAAGAAGCTCGTGTTTCTCGATCTGCCAAAAAGAACATGGCGTATCAAATTACATTTGGACATGAGAAGAAACACGACAGGATAAGAATGCAAAAGAACCTACCTTCTGGGCAAGACCGATCTGGTCAAAGTTATCATGCAAATCAATAGATTCACGCAGTCTATCATAATCTTCCTCTTCAACATATATTTCATTCAATGCTTCATTTACAGCAGATACATTATTGCTCTGAACAGCAACCATGTATGGTTTGGCTAGAGGAAGTTGACCCGCCTGTAGTTTGCAAGTCATAATAAAAATAAATAATAATAGCAAAAATAATAATAAGAATATAACTTCTAAGTGTAGCACAAACCTTACGCATGATGTCCACAACACGTGTGTGGTCAACACGTAGTGCAAGGACATTAAGAACGTCATTGATAAGGTCAGGGTGCTCTTCTAAATAGAAGTGAACTGCCTTGTAATAGAGCTCAACGTTTGCCACTTTAACTGCAATATCTTTAAATTGCATATGGTCCCAAGCATCTGGAGAATGATTCATGACAGTAGTGGCAGCATTGTCAAACTCGTCATATTGGATGTATAAATAAGTAAGCTCTTTCCAGTGTTGTTGCTCATCACAAGCGCGAATTAACTTTGGAATGTTGAGACGAGTTGAGAAGAGTTTAATGTGCTCCATTAACTTATCATGACGGTATCTGGCATATAAGACACCCAACTCGGTAAAGATACCCATATGAGCCCGTTCTAACCCTAAACCACTCTCCATAAGAGATATCAGCTCATTGAAGCATCCTCTGCTCTGGTAGTATTCACTGACCTCTTCCAGATCATCCACCTAAAATTTAACAAAAACCTTTAGACCCTAGCCAAAAAATAGACGACAAACATTTATAACTTAAAACAAGCAGATTACGGTGGCAATTTCGACCCATTCACTAGTGGCCATAGACTCCATTATGGTCATGTTCTATGGTCAAAGGTCAAATGACCAAAATGCATATAAGTTAAAAGAAATGGTTAAAAAGGATACATGTAATAAAAGACAGCAAAAAAAGAAACAGGTCAAATGGATCAAACAGGTTGAAGTTCTCCTAAACTGTATTTAATGCATCATACTTGCAATCCATTTATTCAAAACTGGATTGTAATGATATATTATAATCCTGTTAATCATAGCTGACACACTAATCACTATCTAATATTTATTTTGCTATGTTTAATTGGCATGTCAAATACAATTGCAGAAGTTATTAAAAATCTGTCTTTTAGTAAAAAGGTCGAGTTGTCAAAATTATACTTTTGAGCCATATCTTTTTATTCAAAACTAAATTATTGTGAAATAATATTAACTTTGTATTCATTATTCATAGATGAAACAATAACTATAAAAGAAAAAAAAATTCTTGACAAGATGTGCTGCAGGTCGCCTTCATATTGGTCATTGAAACGCTATTCTTTCTGTAAATAACATTTGACATATTAATTACTAGTTATTTAGCTATTTCTGACACAAAGTGTTTCATGTAAACCCAATGATCAACCCGTTTTGCCCACTACTGACTGGCTCAGTATGCCAGCTCTACCAGCAGACAACTGAATAAGGAATTAAGACAAATATTATTTAATATCCACATTAAACAGTTAAAAGTAGGCACCTGCACAATAATATTGAGCCCACATATCTGAGCCAAACGGAACTCCTCAGCATCAACACAAGCGAAGCAAACTTCTTTCCATGTTTTGGCACTATTTGCTTTACGAGCGGCATCAACAGCACCTTGAAACTGTTGGAGCCTCACAAGTGTGACAGCAAGCTTAGCCCAGTTGGAGATGAAGGCATAAATTATCTTGGCAGCTTCATATAAGGCCTCATCAAACAAACGATCACCAACAATATGGAGATTGGCAACATTTGGCATAAGGATAAATTCCTCAATGTCACTCAACCTGTCAATCTTTGCATATGCATATATGAGCTCACTATCCACCTTTGGCTCCTTGATCTTGTTTCTCACCATCAAAAGATATTTCACCAAATCATGGTAGCATTCTGTGTCTTCAGAAGCACGAATAACATCCAAAAACTGAGTAGCATCATCGGCACGAATGAAAGACTCGATTGCATCACTCACAAGTCCTTCCCTAAGTTGAGCTTTAGCCACCTGACTCCATACAGCATCTTCTTCAACACGGTATGCAAATTCAACAGCACGTGGAATACTTTGGATATTATCCAACAAAACATTGACTGCTTCAACATTTAAGATGACTTTCTTGAAAATTGCAAATGCTTCTTCATAAAGTTGTGCTTCTACAGCCACCTCTCCAACAGCAGGTCCATCAAAGTTGTCTAACCTGTTGACGTAATCCATAACTCGTGATGGATCTGCCTTAATAGCTGTCAAGATAAGTAGGTTTTGTAGATTAAAATTCCCACTGAAAGCAGAGTTTTGAAGGACGATTTTCTCAAGGAGCTCAATTAGTTCATGGGGAAGATCAGCAGTCATGAAAGCTTTAACAGCAGCAGAAACCTGTTCGGGGCTCTTGCTCTCTGGCAAAGCAGTAGAAACAACCTGATCAATGAGCTGCCTTCTATACTCATTCTCCGGGTTAAGAACCTTCTCCCAAAGATCGCCATCCATCCTCTCAACAACATATCTAATACAAAACAGGATATAATGTAAGTTTGCATATTCTATATATTATATGTAATGCAAGTTTATAGCATTAATTAGTGATTATTAATGTGTAAAAATAACTTTGAATAAAAAGTTGGACAAAAAAAAAACTTTGTTTTTTTGGCATTAAGGGAGTAAAACAATATTAAAATGCAACAGATCGAGTACCTTGCTTGCAATTTAAATAGAGAGTTTTTGCTTGTAACATTAATAAGCTCATCATCACATTGGCCTCTGCGATAAGCAACAACAGCAAGAGTAGGATCACGCTTCTCGCAGTATTTCCCCACAACACGTGAATCGTAGTAAGGGTTGGTGGTAAGGAAGTGCTCTGGATTGTTATTGCTATCGATGATGATCTTACCCAAAGCATTATGAACATGGACATCTTGACTTCCTTCACTCACAAGATGCTCCAAAAACTGAGTAAGTAACCGAAGTCGATTCCTGTAAGCCATGAAATACAAACATACATAATACTCACAGAATGGACATAAAGCACAACTAAGCAAAAGGGAGAACCAACCTCTTTTCACATTCATCCACCAGAGGCTCAACCGGAAGTAGGGAACGAACTGATAAGATCAAACCTTTGATGAAATCTTCAGGGCACTCGTCATCTAGAAGCTGTCCTACGACTTGTGGAGCATTCCCTGGATTGACCTACATATATACCACTAAAGCCCTTAGATTTCAAACCCAAATACATGAATTTAAAGCAAACTCTTAATTGAGTGATTATACCTTTTGAACATAGCCTTCAATATACCGAAGCATGTTGTTGGTATAGAGGTAGTGAGTGAGATCAGGAACAAAGCCAAAGCGATCACAAACATTGATCAATGGCCTTGCATCAGGAAGCTTGGCTTCCATCAAAAAGTTCTTGGCCTTTTCAGCATCATAGAAATTTGATTCCCTTGTTACACGTTCAACCTCCTTGATCTGACCTGTCTTTGCAGCTGCCTCAATGTACTTAAAGTGTATGTCAGGATCCTCACTGTGGCATTCAGTGTAAGTAAACGCAAGTAAATGGCATAAAACAACATATTCAAAACTTAGACGTAGAATTTTTGCACACTCTGCAACATATAAATAAGATCACCTGGAGCTCAAGTACGATCCTAAAAAGAAGTAAAGGCCTTCATATGATTTGAATTGCTCAAAAAGTTTAATACATGCCTCTACACCAAGCTGTTCACAATATTCTTTTGCAACCTACAGTCCATGCAATGATATCAGTCCCAAACTATGAAATTCAAATAATAATCATTCATCTAGAAACAGAACCATTGTTACCTGAACAATTATCTGAAGGTTTCCTCTTAAATTGACCAGTAAAAGATCCTTCATGCACTCAAGTGCCCATTCCTTTGATAGAGTTCCAAAAAATTCTACAAGAGACTGAAAAAAAAGCTAGTTGCGTATCACTCCTACGATATGCCACAAAGTACACAAGGTGAGAAAAAAAACCTGTGGCTCTATAGCATGAGTGTTCACAATGACACGTTTGATATCAGGCAATTCACTATAATGCTGCAAGGCAAAGGGGAAAAAAACAAGTTTTAATCAAGTGATACAGCTTTAAAGGGTAAAACATAGAAGTTTCTGGGCTTTAGCCGACCTGCAGGGCTCGAACATAAAGACCTGCTTTCTCACAAAGTTGAGCAATCCGAGGTCGATCATAATGACTGAACATACCGTTTGCTAATATGGCATCAGCAACATTTGGGAATGTTACAAGGTTGATTTCAAGGACCTGTGTAAATTTTAACAAGGAATTCATGAGTGAGTGCTATCGTAGATGGCCAAATAGCAGTTCATTAGAACCAAGTAAATGTAACCTTAGTTTGGAGGTGAGCATGTTCTGGCAAATTCGGCTTAAGAACATCCAAGAGAAAAGCCGTCGCTTCCCGTATCAAGTTCCTCTAATGAAATGGAAAAAATGTATTTAATATTGGTTTACTCATAAACTTATTTATCTTGATATTAGAGATTGTTTGCAAGGGAATAATTAATAAAATGGTAGAACATGCCTGAAGGAAAAGATCTGTAATTGTGTTGTAATCAACAGGACAACCCCCTTCCATTTGGGACATCATTAAAGCAAAATTAACAGCTCCCTGCAAAAAGAGACAATATTACCAGTCTAACTTCCATGCACTTAAATTTATGGCATCCCAAATGATATTTCTAAAGTTTAGAAGGAACAT
>BJCN01308066.1:0-13824 GCA_018326445.1 Flaveria brownii
TTCCAGAACCTGGGGATACACATTGTTGCCCAACATCTTTGTAATTTTCAGCAGCTATATGAATAAAAACCATCATGTCATAAAAAGACACAACAACATAAAAGACACAATGAGATCAGTATAGACACAATAACTGTTCTATTCAGACACAATCAGTGTAAATAGTATCATATAACTCACCTAATATTTATAAAAGACACAATAAAGAACAATGATATATATGACACAATGAGTCTTATGACACAATGATATATATGACACAATGATATACATGACACAATGAATAATGAAAGTAATAACACAATGGAAGAAAGACACAATGAGATCAGCTTAGACACAATAACTGTTTTATTCAGACACAATGAAGATACAAAATACACAATAACGAACAATGATATATATGATATGACACAATGAGTCTTATGACACAATGAATAAAAACTAACAGAAATCATACAGTATAGACAAATTGATAATGTCTATGACACAATAACGACACAATGAAATCATGCAGAAATCATACAAAAGACACAATAACTGTCTTATTCAGACACAATGTTGATACAAAAGACACAATAACGAACAGAAAGACACAATGATAATACCTATGACACAATGATGATGTCAATCAATAACAAAATTAACAGAATCATACAGTATAGACACAACGATGATCAAAACGACAAAATTACGGTGCGAAAATTAACATAATATTTTAATTACAGTATATAATCGTCCGCATACGTACCAAACTGATGATCAGTCGTCGACATCGGTGAACTAATTGATGTAAAGCAATCTTCAACAGATAATTCGATTGTTTGAATCTTCAACGATTGAAATTGATGTAAGCTAAAACTTCGTGCGTTTGAATCTTAAACGATAAATTGAAAAATCTGTTGAAAACCTCAATCGTACAGAAGAAGTCGATATATCCCACAGCTTCATCTTAATAAATTAGACTTCCTAAAATACCCATCCTTCCATTTTTAAAAATATGATACGTGTCACTAACTGATTGCTTCTCACACTTTTTACATGATGTCCCCTTTGTATTTGAACTTTTATATATTATTATTATTATAATTAATATTATTATTATAAACCCCCACCACCATCCTCACGGTTTCCCCGGTCAAACTAGACCACCTTCTTCCTCCACGCCGGAAGTCAACAGCGGCGACTATCATAATAATAATAACAATTATAAATACCTCACAACGCATTCAATCTCCTAACACACTGCAACTTATTATCTATTTACAATGGCAATTGTTGAATATTTCTCAATTGAAAATCTGCTGATCAAAGGTGCTGTTTTCATCATTGTTCAAGCTCTTGTTTACTTCATCTTATCGAATTCTTCTGATTTGTTCTCGAAGACGAAGATGGTGAGGTCGTTTAGCTTCAAACCTGCACGATCTGTCAGTATTCGCCGGATCTTTGCTGCTATCGCCGATATGCCGCCCGGTGGTGAGGTGTCTCCGTCGTCTTCCGCTAGGGGGTTTCCGGTGTCGTCGCCGGAAGATGACGCGTGTAAATTTGAATAGATTGTTGGATGATAGGGGTTGAAAAGTTAGTTTTTTTTTTTTAATTTATTGTGGCAAAATTATAATTTTGATTAGTTGTTATCGTTAGTGGGATGTGTTTAGTATTATATGATGTAAATGGTTTGTAAGATGTAATGTAGAGTGTAAACATTATTCGATTAATGATGTGTTTGTTTCTTTACATATTATTTGTTCTATGGATTTGAATCAAATTTGTTAATCACTTTTTATCATAGTACTATACACACATGTCATGGTAGTTGTTTGTCTTTTGGTGTCATGACAAAGCTTATTTAATGGGTTTTATTTTTTGAGTGTGTCAGGTATAGAGCATTAAAATCAATATAAAAGATTTACATTACATCTTAGTATGACTTATTTGAATATTAATGGTAGTTCCAGACGCTATTTAAAAAAAGAAAGAAAATGAGTCATGGCGACGTATTTTTTTTGCTATTTTATTTGTGTATATGTATAAACTTTTGTATCGTTTTAAGAATTATACATTCGTCGACCTCTTTTATTCCATTTCATAAGAGGTAAGGAGTCGCAACGACACGACATCAACACCGTTGGCACCTCATCATCTTGCTCTCGGCCGCACTTTGTGGACTGGTTACCGCTAGATACCGCAAGACTCTTCAACATCTTCTTACTGCTGGCACCATCTCCTTTGTCTTCACATCTTTCATGGTGACCATAGTCATGATAATTTCAACATTTTGCAAAACCATCGAATTGAGGCGGTGTTCAGCGTGACACCGCAGTTCCAACTTACCACCATGTTATTAAACGCTCCCCAAGTTCTAAGTGCACGTCTGCTTTTCATCTTATATCACATGATTTTTTTCATCAATACTAACTTAAAAGTTAAACCATATATAATGTAATAATCAGTTACTTTTACATCCATGTAACGTTATCAAACATCCATTTGCGTTTAAGTTACGTAACAAACATCAATCTTATTTACAACGATTCAAAGATAGAAAATATTATCTTCTTTCGTAGCTTTTTCGAACCAAATTCCTTGATTCTACAAGCCGAATATTTGTTGTAGGTAACCAACCATCTTGCACTACTATCTTACCCCTAAAGGATAGGGGGCGCCCACGGCGTTTGGGGGCGCCGCGCGGTAACACTACCGCCAGTCCTCCACGTTGCACCGTTTGGCCGTTTCCTGGCATCCACACTCCGGGACACTTCTCCTCATTTTAAAGCCAATGTTTCTTCCTCACGCTGGCATCCCCAACGATGTAAGCACCTCCTCTAACATGACTTGGTGTGGTGTAATGTGATGTGATATGATGTGACATGACGTGACATATTATGATTGATGAATATGTGATATATTGTGATGCGTATGATGTGAGTGCATCTACCATCCTAATTCATATCTAGAGTTTTTAGTAGCAACAAAGTGAAAAACGTCTTTTGAATAATAAAACCGAAAGATATTTTCACTGTTCAAAAGCACAACATTGTAGAATCATATATATTCGAGGGACCTATCTTGTAACTTATTCTCTTTCCACCACACGTTGCCATCTTATTATGCTAGTGTATCACACCGTCACTGTTATCGCTTCCACCTGCATGCTCCTTCATCCATCTTCTTCATCATCATCATCTCAAACAACAAATTCAATTCAAATCAACCCCTCACAAATTTCATCTTTTTGGGTGTATAATCATAATCCCACCAAAAAGACCACAAGATGAATGCCGCCACATTGCAAGTCGTATCCCCTGTTCCCACCGATATCGACATCGCGAATTCCGTCGAACCTCATCACATTTCCGTCATTGCCAAAAAGCTCAACCTCAATCCCCATAATTATGATCTCTATGGCAAATACAAGGCTAAGGTATGTTTTTTTTGGTGGTTGTGTTTGGTTTTGAAGTTGCCTCTAATTTATTGGTGATTTCGATTGTTGATATGCGTTTTGACCGATTCAGATTTGGGGATTAGGGTTTGATCTTGCATGTACGTGGGTGTTGATTTTTTATTCGAATCGATGAGGGTTTTTGTTGCCGGTTTATAAAAAATGAAGTTTTGCATTTGAAATCAACCATGGCGTAAGTGTTAATGATGTTGGATTTTCACACAATTAGTGTGAAATTTATGGTTTATAGAGATTCAATCAAAAATTTGTAAAGTTGAATTGAGTCTTTATCAAAGTAGTGTATGATAATGTCAATGGTATGGATTTGACCAGAAATTTCCATGCTCATTGACTTTGTAAAAAGTCAAATAGAATACTTTCAGTGGTATCAAAATTTGTGTTTGAAATGTAGTAGGGTTGGAGTGTTAACAATGTTTTGATCTGCCCATATTGTTTGTATAAATTTGGTGGATGATATGGATTTGACCAGCAAATAATCAAATTATCATGTTCATCGACTTTGTAAAAGTCAAATAGAATACTGTCAATGGTAAAAACTTTTTGTTGAAATGTACTAGGAGTATAGGACTGAAGTGTTAACAATGTTTCGATCTGCCCACAATGTTTATATAAATTTGGTGGATTGTATGGCTTTGACCAGAAATTTCACAGTTCATTGATTTTGTAAGAAGTCAAACAGAATACTGTCAATGATATCAATTTTGCAGCTAAGGGGTACTGTCCGTGTGAAAATTTTAGGTTTTGTTGCCTGTGATCGATGAACTTAAAGGAAGAAAAGACGGGTTCTATGTCGTTGTTGGAGGAATAACACCAACGCCCCTCGGAGAAGGCAAATCTACGACTACTGTTGGTCTTTGTCAAGCTTTGGGGGCTTTTCTTGATAAAAAGGTAACAAATTGGTTAATTACTTGATAAATATGTATTGGGTACTCGTGGATACATATTATTTCTCGTTATATAATGATAAAACTTAATACTTAGCATTCTTGATTGTGAATTTGGGATCCATGCTGGTAGGTTGTCACCACTCTCAGACAGCCATCACAAGGACCAACATTTGGTATCAAAGGTGGAGCCGCTGGCGGCGGTTACAGTCAAGTCACCCCTATGGATGAGTTTAACCTACATATGACAGGCGACATCCATGCCATAACGGCTGCAAACAACCTTCTAGCTGCAGCCATTGACACGCGAATGTTTCATGAATCGACACAATCAGATAATGCCCTTTTTAATCGGTTATGTGCACCCAACAAACAAGGTAGCGGAAGATTTAATGACGTTATGTATAGACGCTTAATGAAACTCGGCATTACCAAAGTCAAACCCGAGGATCTTACTCTAGAAGAAGTCAAAAGATTTGCAAGGCTCGATATTGACCCGGAAACCATCACATGGAGGAGGGTTATGGACGTCAATGACCGTTTCTTGAGGAAAATAACCGTGGGTCAGGGCCTGGACGAGAAAGGGATGATGAGAGAAACTGGTTTTGACATTTCGGTTGCCAGTGAGATAATGGCGGTTTTAGCCCTCACCACGTCTCTAGCCGACATGAGGCACCGGCTCGGGAAAATGGTGATTGGCAACAGTAGAGCCGGCGACCCTGTTACTGCTGATGATCTCGGTGTTGGAGGTGCATTGAGTGTGCTAATGAAAGATGCAATCAACCCGACCCTAATGCAGAGTCTTGAAGGCACACCGGTATTTGTTCACGCGGGCCCGTTTGCTAATATAGCTCATGGGAACTCCTCTATTGTAGCTGATAAGATCGCGTTGAAGCTGGTGGGCCCTGGTGGATTTGTAGTGACTGAAGCAGGGTTTGGGAGTGATATAGGAATTGAAAAGTTTATGAATATAAAGTGTCGCTATAGCGGTTTGAGACCTCAATGTGCTATTATTGTGGCTACTATCCGGGCTCTTAAGATGCATGGTGGTGGACCGCCTGTGACCGCTGGGAAGCCGCTTGACCCTGTTTATGTTACTGAAAATGTTGCTCTTGTGGAAGCTGGTTGCGCGAACCTGGCTAGGCACATTAAGATCACAAAGGCTTATGGTGTGAACGTTGTGGTGGCGGTTAACCAGTTCTCGACTGATACAAATGCAGAAATAGCAGCCGTGAGGTTGGCTGCATTAGCCGCTGGTGCATATGATGCAGTCCTCTGCACTCATCACGCCCATGGTGGAAAAGGAGCGGTTAGTTGAATTCCAAACCTATAATCAAGTCACAATAATCCGTGTTTAGTGGTAATGGTTTTGATTAGTTAGGGGTCAAACATTCGGTTTTGAATAACTTTCGTGTGGTTTTACCAGATTGACCTTGGGATTGCGGTTCAAAAGGCGTGTGAAAGTGCTACCGGGCCTTTTAACTTCTTGTATCCATTGGATGCAAGCATTGAAGACAAGATAGAATCTATAGCAAGATCATACGGTGCATGTGGCGTCGAATACTCCAAACAGGTACATCATACTTTCATTTGTGTTTCCATCTCGTCATCTCAAGGGACAAATGTGTAAATTCACTTGCGGTATCGTGCAGGCAGAGAAACAGATCAAAATGTACAGCAAACAAGGGTTCTCAGGACTCCCGATCTGCATGGCGAAAACTCAGTACTCGTTTACAGATAACCCTGCAGCGAAAGGAGCGCCCACGGGGTTTGTGTTGCCGATCAGGGATGTGAGGGCAAGCATTGGTGCGGGGTTTATATATCCGTTGGTGGGGACCATGAGCACAATGCCCGGGCTTCCTACGAGACCATGTTTCTATGACATTGATCTTGATACTGCTACCGGGAAGGTGATAGGCCTTTCGTGAATTAAACTCTTGTGTGGTTTAGTAATCATGTTCTTGTCAGGTTAAGGGTGTTATATATACCGCATGTTTGTTAGTTAAAGATTTTGTAGTAACCGCGGCGTGAGTGTTTAAATTGGTTAAAATGACCATAAAAGCTACAGTTGGCACAAATGTTTGTTTGGCACTGTATTATGAAAATATGTTGTGTTTGGGATATATACACTAGGTTTGTGTGTACAACCTGTTTCTTGAACCACAAGACAAGGTTGAAAGGTTCACAAGAAATGTTATGTGAAGTGTGAACTGCATAAAAGGCCTTTTGGGCTCATAGATGGTAGGTACAATCCTTGATCAACTGTTCATATGGTTAACGATAAAAAAAATGTTGTCTTAAACCTCGTGTATTATACGGATGGAATAAATTCATATATTACACACATATATATATAAAGCTTTGAAATTTTTTAGAAATCAGCCATAAAAAACATTTATTATCATTACTCTTTCTTTTTTTCCGTTAATAAATTAACAAATATAATTTTACACTTAAATATATTTAAATAATTAAATAGAAACTTTTATGGATAGTTAAATTTTACCGAATTCATTTAGTATGGTTTGGTTATTATATTAAAACAATCCGCTTAATTATGAATAGTTATTAATTATAGTTATTATAGAATAAATAATTAAATTTATAGTAAATATATAAAATATTTTTTTAAATTTTCTTATTATTTAAGAGGAGGGAAAAATGAAAAACTTAATTATTAGACAGCCTAGAACGATAAAGTGTCCTAATTTAATTTTTTTATTGGCTTTAATAAACCCATGTATTACACTAGTTGAATAAAAAATATCAAACGTAATGAAAATTTATTAAGTATACAATAATATTTTAAATAACATAAGATTAAAATTACGTATAAGTAAGAACTATAAGTAATAAAAAAATGATATCAACTTTTTAAATATTTTAAATTAAATAAAACATCTTGTTTAAAAAAATCATGTTGAAAATGTTATTTTAAAAAAAATCTTATTAAAACTCCTAAATTTTAATTATTTTTAGTTTAAAAAAATTACTTTTTAAAACAATAATATTTTAAAAAAAGTTTGATGTTTTAGAAAAATAATCTTATTTTATAAAAACTTGTCTTTCTGAAATAACATGAATAAAATGATCCATTTTTTAATTTATTAAAAATTATTTAATCTAAAAAAGAGTTAAATAGTATTATTAATAATTAAGTTAGTTATTTAAAAAGATAGAAACAGAAAAATTTTATGGAGAAAAATATGATGTTGACACATGTAACTTCTAGTAACTTTTTTTATTTAAGTAGAAAGATTAGTACAGAGAAGTTCATAAACTACAATATCTCTCAATTATTAAGTTTTTAGACTACAAATCGTGTATCACACAAGTTTAATAAAGAAATAATAAATAGTTATAATTGATTGGGTATGGTTATTGTAAAAAGTGAAGAAAAATTAAAAAGAGTGAGAAGTATTATTATACATGAGATTTTAGATTAAATGGCTAAGAAAATACGATGACATAATTGCAAATAATTGAAACTTTAAATGATAGACTAATAGTATTTTAGTTTTAACCGTATTTTCAAGTTCCACCTTTTTTTAAACGCTCGTAACTTTTACATACAACATTAATTTTTTAAAAAAATTACACTATAAAAACAAGTGTTTTGCTAATCTTTAAAATGCCTATAATTTTAATACATAAAAAACGAAGTTCTTTTTCACTTTATTTCAGCTTATTGTGTAATATTCATCAGCTTATTGTATAATATCAGATTATTATGTAATATTTATCAGATCATTGTAGCTAATGTTCGTAATTTTGTTATATATATTTTTAAAAAATGACGATTTTCAATTAACACAATGGTAAAAATATAATGTTCTAATTCTTTTTAGTTATTTATGTAATCCTCATTAAGTAGCCCATTGTGTCTATTGTTAATCGTTTAGTCTAGTGCTAGTCATTGTGTTACCTATTATGCCTAATGTAACCATTGTGTTTTTTGAAATGGTAATTCTTAAATAACACAATGCTGAAAATATAATTTTTTTATGTTTTTTATAGTTCATTATGTAATATTGATCAAGCTAATCCTTGTCAAGCAACTCATTATGTTTATTGCTAATTATCAAGTCTAGTGTTTGTCGTTGTGTTACCCATTATGTCTAATGTTGACTAATGTGTTATGCATTGTGTGTTTTAAAATGATAATTTTCAAATAATACAATGCTAAATATATAAGTTTTTTATGTTTTTCAATTAATTATGTAATCCTGATAATGACATCATGTAATCCTCGTCAAATAACTCATTATGTATATTGCTAATCATCGAGTCTAGTGCTGGTCATTGTGTTACTCATTGCGTCTAATATTGACAATTGTGTTATGGATTGTGTTTTTAAATAATGATTTTTGAATAACACATTAATAAGAAATGTAAACGTTTTATGTTTCAAGTTCTATTTCTCATCAGATAATTGTGTAATACTCATCAATTCAAAAGATTACACAATGAACTGATGAAATTACACAACGAGTTAAAAAATTATTTTGTATATCAACACTATACGCGTTTTAAAAACTAAAAAAATGCCCGTTTTTATAGTGTGATTTTTTCAAAATAACATCGTATATAAAAGTTATGAATGTTTTAAAAAAAGATGAAACTTGAGAAGGAGTAACATTACCAATTTTACGGTATGGGTCCAAAGCTTTTTGGCAACTTACAACCGGCATTCCAAATCTTAAAAGATTGTTAAACACTCTTTTAAGACTTGTTTGGTGTATTTAAGACAATGTTAATGTTTTCTTTGAATTATGTCATGACGAGTTTGAATTAAAGTAATTTCCGCTTTAATATTTACTTGAATAAATGTTTTAAATCTTTGATATATTGTAAATGACCAACTATGAGCCTCCTATAATCAGGGCCTTACACCATTCATGTTTTTTTCTTTTACCATTTGCACCGGTAAAAGTTAAAGACTCTTTAAAAAATCCAGTTTCAAATCATAACATGAGGTAGATTGGAAATTAATGTGGTTTAGGATAGTTGTAAATAAGTTCGAGTCATCGTTTTTAAAAACTTATGTTTTTTTTTCAATTTATTTGTTTATTTTAATTATGTTGTTTTACTTATGTATGTGCTGTGATTTTGTTTTGATTAAAACCCATGTTTAGAGGTCTTGAAGAGTTATTTTTTCATACTAAAAAGTCTTGTAATTGATTCGTTTAAAAAGGGACAATTAAATGTAATTTGAGTATTTAAAAAGTTTTATGTGTTTCTCTAGTTCTAAGTATGTATGGCTGTTATTGTCACATTGCAGTTGCACTGAGACGTATTGGCCAACACGAGCATGTGATTAAAGTCCACCATTACCAATTTAATATATTAAGAAAAGAGGTCTAAATACAAAGTGTATTTTTGTTATAAAATGTGAGAATACACAATGAGTAAAAAAAATCATAAAAAATTATATCTCACAATCTAAATCGAATTTCAAAAAAGTAATTCCGAGCTTTTGTTTCCCAATTCGTCCTTACTAAGAAAAAAATAAACGAAAAATATAAAAAATTAAAAAATTAACGTTTTTATTGTGTCATTTATGAAAGACACAATGACGTCATTGTGTCTCGTCATTGTGTCATTATGAAAGATACAATGACGTAATTGTGTTATTATTATTCTTTTTATTTTTTCTAAAAGAGGACGACGAGAGTAACAGAGACTCCGAATTACTTTTTTAAAATTCGATTTATATTGTGAGATATAATTTTTTATGACTTTTTTAGCCTCATTGTATTTTCTCACACTTTATAGTAAAAATATACTTTGTACAATAACCTCACCCATATATTAAAACTTATTTATATTTGTTCACATGTCACCGTCTCGTATGAGCATGTGATTTTTTAAAATTACAAAATAATACACAATCAATGACATCACCATTGTATTTTGATCATTTATAACCATTGGTGGACCCAAGCTCGAGGATGTGAGCAACCCTCCCACCAGGGCCGGCCCTGAGGGGGCAGGCTGTAGGGGTGTTCAATTTTAAATATCCGAAATTTTAGGATAGTGGATTTCACTATCGCGAATCCGAATCCAAAATTTTGGATTCGGATATCCATTCGGATATCCGAATTCAAAAAAAAATTGTATTATTTAATAAATTATATAAAAATGTAATAATTTTTATTGAAGTTTTATCGGATATCCAAAGTTTTTTTATTAAAATGTCTGAAATATCTAAAAATATCCGAAATATTTAATTAATATTTAATATTTTTAATTTTTTATAAAAATATTTTGGATATTTCGGATATTTCGGATATATCCGAAATATCCAAAAATTCTAAAAATCACTATCCAAATCCGAATCCGAAATTTCGGATATCCGAAGTTCGGATATCCGAATTTCGGATATTTCGGATATCCGAATTTCGGATATTTCGGATTCGGATATTTTTGAACACCCCTAGCGGGCTGGGTGGGCGACCACCCTCTTCTTAGGGGCCCGAAACTTTTTATAAAAATTATATATAATAAATATGTATGTGTTTTTTTTATAAAATGTAAACTATTAATAAACTCATTAAAAAGACTCAATAACATTTTAATTATTTTAGCCTATTAAATATTATCTTAAAACTCATTAACATTTTAAATAGTTTAGCTCTCCAATACCATTTACCTAATCAAAACTCAATTTAATATGAAAAATTGATTGAGAACTTTGTTTTAAAAAATACTAAGAGAATTCCTGATTCGTTTAAGTAAATAAATTAGATTATTTTGATACAATACTTTCGTTTTGTTTATTATTATAACAATTATTATCGTATTATATTTTTTATATACAAGTTACTCAGTTTAGACATTTTCTTTACATCGTATTACATGGGCTCATTTTTTGTTCTCGCCCCGGCCCAATGTCTTTTGGAAATTCTCAGAACTAGTCCTACCACCCACCTTAAGAAAAATGTTACAAATCATGATTTACACCAATATAAAAGATGAATTATTATTATTTCTCTCTTCTTTCAATTAAATAATATTTTTTATAAATTGTATCATTATTTTTTTTATCTTTCCTTTAGTCACAGCCACTTTAAAATATATTAATTTTTTTATAAGGGTTGAATAATGAATTCTTAAATTTACAGATAAACAGTGACATTTTATCTCTAATCAACTCACAACCACTTAAAACCACTCAAGATCATTTCATATAATATAAAGTTTACACTCACAAACTTTTAAAGAATGAGTTGTGATTTGTGAATGTTGTTAGGGAGCGGTAGTGACTAAAGCCGTGAATTTTTAAATGTGATTTATTTATTTGTTTATTTTTTCTTTTTATATCTCTGAAATTTATTAGTAAAAAATATATGCATTATTTTTTGGGGTTATTGGATTTCAGTAATCCCAAGTTTCATTTATTGGACGAGATTAATTTCAACTCAGTAAATGCTTACAGATACTTCTAACTTTGAGTTTATTTTCCTCCAACGATCCTTTAATAACTGAGAGTTAACCCCGTTAGTTTTTTTGATGGCGTTGACCGTTTTGTGGCCAAAACGCTAAACAAAAAGTTAAATCTATTATTAGGTCCGTCAATTTGAAACTTTCGCACCTAAAAACCCGTCAATCTCCACCTCCTGATTTGAATCATTGAACTCGTTGGAGGTAGATTTCAGATGATGATGGATGTTGGACAATAAAAAACAGACCTAATTGAGACTAGGCGGTGCTGGAGTTGAAAAATGGCTCAAAGTTGGTATCATTTCATCAAAAAATTAACGAGGGTTAACTCTCAGTTTGGTAAAGGATCATTGGAAGAAAATAAATTTAAAGTTAGGAGCGTCTGTAAACATTTCATGAGTTGGGTTTAATCCCGGTCAATAAATGAAAATTATGATTATTAAAATCCAATAACCCTTTTTTTGAACGGTTGTTAGTTGTTATTATCACCAAGTTAGTATTCACCCATGTCAACGTTTGAACTTTGAATCTCCAAGAGAGTCAAATCCTCCCACCTCACTTTTGACCATCAGACCAAGAGATCATTAGTAAATATATGCATTACTAGTTTTAGTAAACTCGTGTATTACACGTGTTAAATAAAAATATTAAATAGAATGAATATTCAAAAATAAGATGTAATTGAAATCTTTCTTATAATAAATAAATTATAAACTTTATTTCAACATAAAACGTTTTAAAAATATCATACCTAAAAACTTTCTTATTATAACTCTTAATTTTAATTATTTTTTTTGTTTATTAAAAACACCAATTATAAAATATTTTGTATTTTTAAAAAAGTTTTTTGTTTTAAAATTTTTTCTAATTTTATAAAAAAATTATTTCCTTAGAAATAACATTAGTAAAAAGATCTATTTTTTAATTTATTAAAAACTATTTTAATTTAAAAAAATTAAATAATATTATTAGTAATTAATGTGATTATTAAATAGGATAAAAAAAGGGAAAAAAATTGGTGAGGAGAAATATGATGTTGACAAGTGTCATTTTATACCAACAACTTGGTCCGGTGGTTAAGAGCCCGCCCTTTCATAGTGGAGGTGCTGGGTTCAAATCCCACTTGTGCCAGTTGGAGGGACATCTGGGTGAGGGGACGAATCTGGATTTTATCCCGGATTTGAACCTGACAGGGGGCGAAGCTTTACCCATTTCATGGGGTTTCTGCGCATCGGGGGAGGCTGGGTCTTGTGGGCGGTCGAGTAGTCGACCTTGAACATAACCCCGAAAAGACAGGTTTACAACCAAGTTCTTAGCCGTCAAAATAAAAAAAAGTTGCTTTTTTACATATAGACGACCCACCGACGATAAATTAATGAATATAAAATATGGATTAATAGTTGTCAGCTTTGCAAATCAAAAGAAAGTTGAAACTTTACCAATCAAATATAAAACACAGCTTCCTGTTTCTCTTCCATTTACTTATCATCCGAGATTTTAAAGAAAGCTTGATAGGCCCTTCTTCATATATACATCTAGGGGTGTGTTTTTTACCCGAACCCGAATATCAAACCCGAACAAAATCAACCCGAACCCAATTACGAACTAACCCGAGCAACCCAACCCGATTATTACACTAACCCGAACCCGATTTTTATAAATGGGTTGGTCTTTGGGTTGAGTTTGTAAGATTCGGGTCAACCCGATTAACCCGAATATTACTTTTTAAAAAATTTCAAGATTTATATATATGTGTGTATATGTTTATATGTTTGTATTATGCTACCATTTACGCGATCTAAAAACATGATTTTCTAAACTTTATATTATATTGTTGTGGTTCAATTTTATTATATAAACTTTGAGGATGATTAGTATATAATGTCATTTAATATTTAAATATGCATAATAAAGTGAATGTAAATATGCAAAAACTTTCCATTCAAGATAATAAAGAAAATTTTAATATTGATAACACATGCTAAATCTCATACATGTATTTTGATCATATATATATTGTTTACACAAACATTTGAGATA
>BJCN01308085.1:0-11853 GCA_018326445.1 Flaveria brownii
ATTATAACTCTTAAATTTAATTATTTTTGGTTTTAAAAAAATAACTTTTTAAAAATACCAATTTTAAATATTTTGTATTTTTAAAAAAAGTCTTATGCTTTAAATAAATTTATTATTTTATAAAAAAATTATTTTTTTAGAAATAACATTAATAAATAGATCTCTTTATTAATTTATTAAATCAAAAAAGTGTTAAATAGTATTATTAGTAATTAAGATAATTATTTAATAGGAGAGAGAAGCGGAAAAATTTTGGTGAGAGTGATTGTGGTGTTAACACGTGTCATCTCAGATACCCTTTTATTAGAGTAGGAAGATGTTTTTTTCTTGTACAAAAGTATATCTTCTAGTAGAAAAGTAAACTTATGGTTCTAAAGCTCTTAATTAAGGTTATTAGAAGCTCACAACGTTAACTTATTACTTATTGGTATTATTTAATCTGATATGGAAAGAGTTGTTATACATCTCTTACTAATCAATAAAAATAATTCTGGACACTTGTCACCGTTATAGACCATCAAATAATTGGTTTTCCCGTTTGTCTCTCCTATTAATTATTAATGCTATAATAGTTATTTATTAATTAATAACTATTTATTAATTAATAACTATCCATAATTAAAATTTTAAATATGTTAACTTCAAATTTTCGAATATCAAATACATGGGTTTATTTAATCCGTATAATACATAATATTTAAGACATAATTTTTTATATTATAAATCATGTAACAGTAAATTTATTTGACCACACGAGATTGTAACCTAGTAGTCTATATATTTAAATTCTATTTTTTTAATTTTTACTGTTTTACCTACACGTGTATGCTATGTAGGTTATATACGTTTTACATGTTGGTGAAATTTATTCAATATTTTCTTTTAATTTCAAGAGAGATTTCAATGTTTTATTGAACTTTACAACCTTTTTGGATTAAAAAAATTAATAACTTATCTTGTTATGCGTATGATTAGAATATGTAGTGTTCTATAGATCCCTCCCTTATCTTAATGATCATATAAAAGAAAGGAATAACATTAAGTGCACAAGAATGAAGAATTTAGGATAATATGTCACGGAAGATTATATATTCACAACAATTAATTTTTAAATCACAACTAATTTTTGGCTTATTTTTTAAGAGGGTGATGATTCATTTTAAAGATAACATAATCATTGTTTGGATGCTTATGCATTTGGCTTTGTATATTCAATTGATATGAACTTATTTCCAATAGGTTTGACTAAATTTAAAAATGGATTTATTGCACAACTAAATAAACTACGGTTTATGTCCACATTTTTATTTTCTTTTTTCTTGACAAGCAAGAAAAAGATCTCAAGATTCATAAAATATATATGCATTTCCAAACTTGTATTAAAAAACTAGCATGTAAATTACAAAACACTACCGATAAACACCGAAACTAAATTATATTACACAAGAGTCGGCCTACAATTAAAATCAATGATGTTAGGACCGGATCGGACCGTCCGGTCCAACCGGTCCGACCGGGGATCGACTAGGTGGCCGGTCCGGTCCGCTGTGATTTGTTTTGAACTGGTCGAACCGGCCAGTTCGTCCCGAACCGGTGGTCGGACCGAGAAACCCGACCGGTCGGACCAGAATTTGATTTTTTTTATTTTTTATTTTTATGGGTAAAAACATGGTGTTGAATCATAAATTAGTGTGTTGGATATACAAATATAGTTAAGTTTTATATATAACTATAAAATACATATATAAATCATACATAAATTACTTATATTTGGTTATATATAACTATATATTTAATATACTATATATAATTATGACGTCATCCGGTTCTTAAATCTGGTCCGACCGATCCGACCACCAAGCCAGTAAAGCGTCCGGTTTAACGTCCGATCCGGTTCTGAAAACATTGATTAAAATCGCACTCTTGAACCACACTAGGACAACTCCTAAATAAACAAAACCCAAACATGTCCAGTGTCTTGATAAACATGATAAAACCGTCCGAATAAAAGCCAAAAAGACTTTAGAAAGACCATTTTCATATAATAATACTTAGGAAGAAACTAAATGCATCATCTCCTTAATTTTCAATGTGCCTCCTATGAACATATCAAATCTTAAGAACTACTATTGTTTTTTCAGTGTAAAAATAGGAAATATAACTAAAGTAAATAATAACAAGAGTGTAACAAGTAAAAAATGATTAACTACCTTTAACAGATCTTGTGTTGGATTCAGAATCTGTATAGTAAAACAACTTTTAGTATATTAGGTAAGATATATTATTAATAGTTTATTTAGTCTCGTTTCACGACTAAATGACATAATCTATTATGAGTTCTTTACCAAAACGGTGTAGATAAATGTTTAATTATTTTAAATGTTTTTTAGTTCTTTTGATGATTTCTGTAAACTTTTATGAAATGTTTTTTTCTTAATAGACCATTTTCCAGAAATATATTTTAATGTCTTTCAAAAAGTTTTATAAAATCAATATTTTAAATTGTTTAATAGTGGTAATAAAATAGAAACTCTTTTTTTATATCTGTAAAGATTTTAAAAAGAAATGTTTTAATCGTATTAATAGAACATTTAGTCTCGTTTCCCGACTAAATTACATAACCTTTTATAGCTGAAAATTAATTTTTTTTAACGGCAGCTGAATATTAATTAAATGTTCTTTAAATAAATCAAAACTGAACCTTTTTACATTATTATTAATCATTCGAAGCCTACTCTAGCATTTTGCTCATTGTGTTTTTAGCTTTTACTTTAGTGGCTTCACTGTTTGATTTTATGTGTGTTTTTTAATGCGGGTCTTATTTCTTTTTACAGCGTGAGAAATATTCTATAACCTGCCTGTTTAGAAATCAAATCATTTTATATATATTTGTCCTTTTGAAGTAATGTAAGATTATATAAAACTAAAAATGTGTGTGAATACACGGTATATTAGCCTATTAATTAAATATAGCCTTGTGTTTTTGGTACTATATAATCGGATTTCATTTGTTATTTAACAATATCTAAGCAATAAACCCCGTTTATTTTATAACTAATTGGGTTCTATTTTCCCATTGATATGAGGTTTAAGATGTTGAGCCTAGAATAAACACAAGCCTTCTACAGGTCTATGACGGATAAGTATAAAGCAATTGTTGTGTAATATTAAAAGTAGTTTAAATGACTGTGTGAATTATCATTTTAAAATTTTAATCAAACTAGTAATCCAGTGCAAAACTTTGTAAACGTATAGCTAGATTGTTTCAGTACTTGAGGTACACCCGAGAATATATATTATATTATACTAGATATCCAACTATCGAAGGAATATTAGTTGATGATGATTGTAGATCTGAGTCGTTTGATTTGTTAGTTTTTGTTTTTAATTTCTTTTGTTTGTGGTGATTGTGCTGGTGGTGGTGGTGATTTTTTTTCATGGTGGAGATGGCGTTGGTTGTGTTGGTAGTGAAGTCAGAATTGTTTGGTGATTAATTTAGCTTGAAAACGTGTCGGGTAACACTGTGTATGTTGCCGCTGCAAGACGTGACGGACAAATAACTAGTTATAACTATATACAAGGATACTATTTTATTACAAGATAAAACCTTTTTATTATTAATATCGCCAAAGACCGTCTCTAACGAGATGCCTCTCTCTTCCATTCTCTTTTTCTAAATTTTCCTCATCCTCTCTCTTCTTTACGTAGACTCATCAGTTTTTCTTCGTTTTACATCGGATGGTGGTGATTAAGGGTTGCCACGATGTAGTATAATAACTATCCAGTTTCTAAAAAGCCCTGGTTATTTGAACACCTCATTATTTTAAATCACTTTAAAATTTCTAAACGGGTCGTATAGCACCATACGCGTCGTATAGGGGGTTCGTATAGCCTATACAGGACGTATAACCCCTCTGACAGCCCCCTGAATTTTTCCTTATAATCAGTGTTGAAATTTACTATACGCGTCGTATAGCTATATATGTGTCGTATAGGGGGCGTATAGGGCTATATGGAGCGTATAGCTCTCTGACACCCTACTGAATTTTTCTCGTTTTCAGTGCATTCGAGTCACGTATGGACCTATTCGACCTTAAATGCTATCATAGTTTTTAAGGTTTGGTCAAACGGTCTATCTGTTGGATCTTTTTGTTGTTAGGTTATTTAAAGAATAAAAAAAGAAAAAAACAAGGGTCGTGGAAATAAAAAAAAAAGAGTCAAAGGCAGTGGGTGGCCAGCTAACAAATCCGCCTTAACGGCACCGTCATGCATGCGTCTTATTACTTTCCTTCACGACCAAGTACCACGTGTCACGTGCCTCATTTGTTTTTTTCTATACGATATTATATTATTACATAAATGTACCCAATTAAAATGCTTTTATTACTTATACGTTTATATCATTTTCATAAGCTTTCGTGCAAGTTGTTTGAACAAAAGAAACTATACTTACAAATCCTTGCAAAAGATTTCAAAGATACTAGTCATAACCATATGATCTTTAGCAAATTTTATGCACTTCATTAAATATGATCTTCATTAATCTTTAATTCTTTGAATTTAAATAACCATACTAACTCCTTAACATAAACTCACAAATCTCATCAATACTTTGTTAATCAAAATATATCAAAAAATCAGCTATGAAGATAAAAAAACCATTAAAAGAAAGATTCAAACATGAATTTCTTTTGTTAATAGACATCAAATGCTTATTTTCAGGTAAGCCCTTAAAGGTTTTTAATTTTGCAGGTAAAACGATATTATTTATTTGTTCTAATTCTAGTAATATAAAAAAATAAGCAACTTCAAAAATAGAACTAGAAATCAATCATTAACCAATATTAATTGAAATGAATTTATGTACATAGAATGTCTAACTAGATGTGGGAACAAAACACCCATAAATACAAAATAATCCAATCCACTTAAAATCAATGTTATAGTAATAATAATAAACCCCAACCCCACCCCACCCCACCCCAAAACCAAAATTTCAAAACCTAATGTGTATGCCTCAATGTATATCTACCACACCAACTATCCCAACCACTTTCCTCCTAACTTTTTTATGTACCCTTTTCTCTTATAGTACAACCCTTCAATGCATTAGGTACAACCCTTCCTCAAGAATATGATTTGATCAACCCCCAATTGTAAAGATTTTTCCTTAGTAAACTACCAAGTGTAAACAAAACTGCACCACCAAGACCTCCTGTGTGTTGTAAATCACTCTCAGCCTTTTGATGATACATCAAGGGCAGTTCCTTCACTCTCAAGTAACCCGACCCGATTCGGTCCATAACCGAATCTATGACTTTCGGATCCACCGGGTTTCCAACCGCATCCGTTACGTAGAAAATGTTCAAAGCCATACCCGTTTTCGTAGAGATCTCGGCTTGTGTTACATTCATTGCATTTTCTCTAAATGTTCTTGTCACTTCGGCTAGTAGCCCGGGTTTATCAGGTTTATAAAGTTCGAGCCTCGTACCCTCGGATGCTCTTCTTTCAATAGCGGATTTTAAACACATGATCACTCGTTGTTTTTCGGCTTCTGAACTGATTGGAGTTCCATCTATATGTCTGATAAAGAATTCCTGAAACACATAAAAGATTAAAACTTTAGCAAATTTAACACAAAACCCATTTATAATTCAGCAACAAGAATGCGAACAAGATCATCAAATAACTTAGTAAGTACCAGATACGCCCCGTCTTCGGTGGTATTGATAGTAGCATGAAAAACGACGTATTGCATATCCGTTAGAGTGCAAACAACGTCAAACAAAAGCTTGGGACGATCTTTAACTTGAATATTAACCACAGAGTACTCTTTTTCTAAACAATTTTGAACTGATACCAGTGGAGTATATCGACCGTGAGTTTTTATAACTGGAGTCCTATCATAATCGCGATCTGCAAACATCATTTGATGAAGCCTTCTTTCTGTGTGAGTGACCGCGATTGACACCAAAGTTTTCGCACTTCTGATATCATTATCCCCTTTCAAAACATTTCTCAACCGAGCTTCAATTCTATCTATTTTCTTAGAGTCTTCAATCGGCGACCCTGAATCGCAATCTTTCAAATGAATTATGGCTGCGATTCGGCCATTATGTGTCCATACTTTCGACTCAACCACATCACAATTGAGTTCAGATAAAACCGCGAAAACTTCAGATAATAATCCAACTCTGTCTGTCCCAGTTAGTTCTAATGTGGTCATACCATCAATGGATTTTGATCTTGTATGATGAATAGTTCCAAGTGACTGCATTACAACAATAGCAAAATATTAACATAATGAACTATTATAGTATTATTAGTCCAAATTCATCATATCATTACATTAGTTAACACCATCTTTTATAAACATATTAAACATAATGATTTACCTGTTCAATGCAATTGATGATGCTACCGTCTGTTAATTTATTCCCATCCAAATTGGTCACATGAAAGACTGTAGATAATGTGAATAACCCAAATGAGTAAAGAAAAGTTGTAGACAAGTAAATCTAACAGCATGATTATGTTGTTTACAAAGAGGTGATACTATACATACACCACTTCACAAACATAAGGGTCGTATAAGAAGTTATATAGGTCATATGAGCCTTATATTATTATGATGATGTGCTCGTATAAGGTATAACACCCCATACGCACAAAGCGTGTATAATTTGTCAGTGGTGTGTGTTTAAGTTTGACTTTTGCAAAATTAAAGTAAGCTTACCATCCATGTTCCATCTTCCATCCGAAGAAACATAACCCTTTTTGATCGAAAGGTTAAGATCCGTAAGAACTTGAACTGCTTCAAGAAGAATTCCATCGTTTCTCGCACTATCAATCTGAATCACATGAAATTGATCACATAAATCAATAAAGTTCATTAAAAATCACAAAAATCAACAATTGACGATGTTGAATATGTTGAAACTTACCATGATGCGTGTTGCGTCCACACATCCAGCATTGTCAATCATGACCCTGGTGAAGAAACAACGATAGAGACGAGTCAGCGAAATTCAAACTTTGAAGTTTCAATTTCAAAAAAGTCAAAATTGGATCGCGCAAGAAACTTCTGGAGACCTATTGACCCTAAATTTCTCTAAAGAATCAACCCCAAAAACTTGAAAACCCTAAGAAAGTATAGATCATTCGGACCTTGAAGATCATAAACATCAAAATCAGTTAACTAAATTAACATCAAAGATTACAAAACGACGAGAGAATCAACTCACCTAGGGGTGTTCATACGAACAATAAGCTTCTCATACTCTTCCAAAAAGGGTTTCCGGTCCATCTGCATCATCTTGTAGTGTTTTTTCAGGCGAATTGAAGGGCAGAAGGTGATGGATCAAAGCGTTTGCAGCAGGTTGTGGGTTTAAATGGGTTTATAGAGAGAATCAAATGTGTTGAAGAAGAAATAGTACAAAAGATTACAGCTAATAGAGAGCCCCAATATGAAGAAATTGTTAAAGTATCGAGTAATTCGCCATGAAAGATCCACCTCTGTGTTTCTCTCTCTTGAAGACGAAGTATTGTAAGCACGCGTTTCGGTTTTGATTGTCTCCCAATGGGAATGAAAGACTCATATTTATATCGGAATAATAATAAAATATGAATAATTGGGATGTAATAAGAAAATAAAACCGGCTAGTATTTATTATTTTAATAAAAGTACTAAGAAGATTATAGAATTAGTATAATAAATATTATCTATGGCCGATGCTACTGTGTGTGTACGTATGTCTATGTGTGTGTATATGTACATAAAATAGTTGTGTATTTAATATCCTAAAAACGTATTTGCGAGATGCGATATAAAACATAACATATTGATATTGGTAACGCGATTGAGCAATTATTCGGTGAAATATTATATTGAAGATTTAATAAATAAAAGCTTATAAAATAGTTGTGTACTTAATATACTAAAAAGTATTTAATTAATAGTTGGTTGATAATTATATATTTTTCTGTTGTGGTAATTAATTTAAAGTATTGTATCATGTGTTTTAAAAAACTTATAATCACTTAAACTCTTAAAAATTATATAAAATTATCTTTTTATCATAAATATAGTATATATAATATTTATGTTACACATAAACTTTCAATTAATTAGCATGAAATGTTATTAAGGGGAATATTATCTTAATAATTTTATTTTGTACGAGAATTCCAAGGATATATTTTACACGTGTTGTCTTAAATTTCAAAATATAATAATTTGCTTTCATAATATGAAAAAGAAATTGTATCATGTAACAAATTTACGAAATAAAATTTTAGCTTATGATAACTTTAAAATGAAAGACCTGTTCTAACAAATATAAGTAACCAATTTAAGATTATTTGTTATATTCAATGGTAAATTCGCTATTAAATTTATTAAAATCGAATTCTGAGTTCTAATTTTGTCAAATTAATCCTTTAGATACGTTTGATTCATTGAATTACATGACATCAACTACAAAGAGGAATAACAACTAATATGAGTAGTAAGTGTGTATTAACCTGATGATCCTTAACTAAAATGGTTAAAATGAGGTATTCAAGACATGTAAATGTGTGGAGGTCATACGTTTTGAATTTCACACTGAGCAAAAATGCTCAATGTTCAGCCATGAGTTTTTCTCAGTTGTTGCTTTTCTCCTGAGGGGTTAGAGGTGTCATCCCGACTAGGAAATGTTTAGGTGAGCACAATTAAGATAACATTTTATCTTACAAAATAGGGTCGTACATTTGCAGTTTAAAAAGTAGATGTGTATCAACACAAACTTGGGTGATCATTGGGTGATCATCACTTATTACTGATGTTACCAATTATTAGCACTAACGTTATTTCCATAGGTTCGGTTATTGGGACACCCTTTAATTATAAATCAACACACTCAGGTTTCTATACGGGCTGTATAACCCTATACACGTCTATAACGGGGTAGTATAACCCTATATGGGACGTAAAACTACTCTAACAACCAGCTGAATTTTTTTCCCGTAGTCAGTTTTGAAATTTGTTATGTCTATTTGACGTATAAGGGGTCGTATATGGCTTATATTGTTTGTATAGTTATCTGACAATCCTCCTGAATTTTCTCGTTTTTAGTGTTTTTGACTTTATATGTCTCGATACGAGATGTATAGGAGGTATCGATTATAATGGTGGGTTTGTTAATATTAGCTAGGACCCATTTCTATTCTAGGACATTTACATCCTAGAGTTGGCACTTATTGAGTTATTGTAAAAAGATACGTGAAGTTTTTTTAACAATAAATTTACGTACTCATTTCTAAAAATAGATTTTATTTTAATTGGGATCATTGATCGGTATCCTAGTATCACATCCAACTCATCAGTAGAAAACCCATAATTAAAAAAACCATCCCATACAACATAAAATGTGTTTTATATTAAATGAAACTAAAATCCTATACCTATTTATTTTTAATTGTTTTGACTACACTACCTTCCTTAACCGCCTCATGAAAAAATATCGGACTATTTCAACGCTATAAATCTATTCGATTTGAAACAAAGTTTCATTGTTCGGATTACGAGGAACCGCCCGAAGTGTACACTAATTTCGATTTCTCTCTATACAAGTAATCACGACACGTGTCACGGTAATTGACGACAAAGGTTGGGCCCACAAGCGCTAGTGCCCTTTGCTTGCCTTTGACTTCAAACAATCACTAGCATTTCAGCAACGTTAGGGGAAGGACACGTGGAAAATAATATTATTATTTAAGTATTTTTAAAATTTTGGTAATAATATTTGTATTTGCCGAACCATCAGGGCTTGCCCTGGTGGCCACCTCGATGAGGGTTAGAGCTCGGTTGGCTAAAGGTCACCGGTTCGAACCTGAGGGGGGGAAGGTTTACCCACAATATGTGGGGTTCCTGCCCGAAGGTTTTCCCACCCAGTTCGTGCCCCTAAGGGGCTCTGTAGCGCGGGCCCGGTTAAGACAACGTAAATCTACATCTCCTGTCCGGCCAAAGGCTGGGGGGACTCGAACTGGTGTGGTCCGGGTTGTCAAGATAAAGGATTTCCGCTGAGACACTCACCTTTCAAAAAAAAATATATTTGTATTTGCCGACGGTATTATGACGGCCACACTTGACAACCACCGCCTATTAATTGGCTTTTCCATTGTCTAAAATTAACGCCGGTTTTTATTTTTGTTTTTTTAAATATAGAAAGATATTTTTTATATGATATCAACAAGGTTTTCTTGTATTAATGTTTGGAAAATATGCGCTGGCCAAATAAATTTGATTAACAGAATAAGTAATCATTTTGGAATAATCCATCTATTTTGTATTTAATTGATAAAGTTTTTAAGAGGATTTCTTGATGGTAAATAATATACTCCATAATTCGAAATATTTTATTTTTTTAATAAGAGGTTTGAGTCTTCAGCCAACGAGAGCTTTATTCGATTAAAACTAAAAAATAGAAAAGAAACGCAACACTGGGACAAGTAGGCGACAGCGATGACACACCGTCCCATCTAAGGTTTGAAATTGGTGCTAACGGCTAGGTTTGTATATATGAGTAAGAAAGGAGATGTTTAAAACTTTAAAAATTTCATACCATATAAGATTCATACCATGTAAGATAGTAAAATATTGAATGAATATTTATGTTACATTTTATAAAGATTACTAATTACTAAAACTAAATAAATTAACACTATGTGTATCATCACTCATATATGTATAAGTATACAAGTCAATATAACCATAAATAATGTGTCAATAGGCACTTGGTCATTCTTAAACCTAACCCATACAACTTTAGAAAAATCTAATTGTTTTAAATCAAGTCTAAACTCTTTGAATCAAGCTAATAGGTATTTTTTACTTCACGTCTAAATATACTTCATCTATCTAGTAAGACTTGAACCGTACACCTTTTAGATGAAAGAAATATATCTTACCACTAACCTATGCTAATAGTTGTCATGTTTTTTATTTGACTGGCATTGACTATGAAGTAAACATGGTAAGTTGAGCTTAAACTCGAGTCTAGATCCTTTAATTTACGAGAGCTCGAATTATGCAAATATATTACTCGTTTCCTTAAATACACTTTGGTCCCGACTATGCCTGGCAAAACCAGCCCACCCATCTAGTTTTGGGTTCTTATGGGTCTTTAAAATAACCTTGTGGGTAATTTTGGGTCATCCTAAAATGTTCAACGAGTTGTTTTGGGATGAAGTCAAATAAACTAAATTTAATAACGGGTTAGGATGGATTGTGAGAGTTTGAGAGATGGTTTGATTGGGTGGTAGCTTTTTGTTATGATTTGCTTTTATTTATGAAACTCTTGAAGAAAATGAAGATGAAAAATTTCCATCGGGAGAGAAACCCATGAAGATGTTTCTTTTCTTATTCTTAAAAGAAACTCATGTCACTTTCTGATTCCTATGTACTAAACTTAGTTTTTTATTATTATATCATTAATTATTATTTTTATGAATTATCAAATTTGTTGTAAATCAGTTGCATGTTCATGTATATATATTAGAATGGGTTTGTATGGACTCAAATAAAAAGAACAAAATATTAGACCCGTCTTGACCCGACCCATCTTGACCCGAACCCATTCTAACCCGAACCCATCCTGACCCGTTTCTTACTTGAACCCATCATGACCCGCACCCGTCTTGACCCGAACCCATCCTGACCCGACACCTAACCCGACCCGACCCGCCCATTTTGCCAGGTCTAGTCCCGACTAATAACAATATTAGATTTAGAGAAGACACTATTAAGTTTCTAATATAAAAGTCAAATATAGTTTTAGAATTTTAGCAATATGAATTTGAACAACTCCATGG